>JANHGB010048034.1:0-13781 GCA_026283785.1 Coracopsis vasa
GTGGCTGGGGGGGGGGGCGGGGCAGGTACAGGGGTGGCGTCTGTGAGACGCTGCTAGAAGCTTCCCCTCTGTCCAATGGAGCCAATGCCAGATGGCTCCAAGGCAGACCTGCTGCTGGCCTAGGCTGAGCCGTCAGCCATGGTGGTAGCACCTCTAGGATAACATATTTAAGAAGGTGAAAAAAACCAAAACTGCACAACTTCAGCCAGAGACAGGAGCAGAGTATGTGTGAGAAACAGCTCTGCAGAACCCAAGGTCAGTGCAGAAGGAGGGCAGGAGGTGCTTCAGGCAGCAGAGCAGAGATTCCCTTGCAGCCTGTGGTGCAGCCCATGGTGAGGCAGCTGTGCCCCTGCAGCCCATGGAGGCTCCACAGTGGAGCAGATATCACCTTTGGGCATCCCCAGTGCCAGAGCAGGGGGATGCCCAAAGAAGGCTGTGACCCCATGGGAAGCCTACACTGGAGCAGGTTTGCTGGCAGGACCTGTGGCCCGCAGTTCATGAAGAACTGCAGCCTGTGGGAAGGACTTGTGTTGGAGAAGTTAGTGGAGGACTGTCTCCTGTGGGAGGGACCCAATGATGGGGCAGAGGAAGAGTGTGAAGAGTCTTCGCTCTGAGGGGGAAGGAGCAGCAGAGACTGTGTGTGATAACTGACTGAAACCTTCATTTCCTCCTGCACTGCTTGGGAGGAGGAGGTAGAGAATTTGGGAGTGAAGTTGAGCCTGGAAAGAAGGGGAGGGGTGGGGAGAAGGTGTTTGAAAATTACTTTTTATTTCTCATTATCCTACTCTGATTTGATTTGTAATAAGTTAATTTCCCGAAGTCGAGTCTGTGCTGCCAGTGGCAGTAATTGGCAGATTATCTTGCTATCCTTATCTCAATCCATGGACCTTTCATCTATTTTCTTTCCCTGTCCAGCTGAGGAGGGGAGTGGTAGAGCAGCTTTGGCAAGCACCTGGCGTTCAGCCTGGGTCAAGCCACCACAATAGGTAATGTGTAAACCTTGACTACAAGATCTTTATTAAGTTTATTAATCTTTGGGATTTAAGATTAATTTGAAGAATAAATTTAGTTTAAACTTAATGACCTTATTTAGTGGAGCTTTAATTTCTGAGAGTTCAGCATTGGATGTTAATATCTTTCTTTTTACAATGAACATTTAAGATTCTTTATCTTTCATAAATGAAAATGGACATGTAGGCAATTTTTGAGGCTAGCATGATTTATCACTTATCTTTTAGAAGAATATCAAGTGGGATGTGTGCGTGTTCTACGTGTGTTTAAGCTTGAAGTTAATAACATAGTGAAGCTTATGGGGAAAGGAAATGGAAACAATGAATTACTAATTTGCTTGCTTTCTGTTGAATGTAAATATTTCCCAAATACTTCCCCAGCAACTGAACAAACTTGACTGACCCAAAATACAGTTAGCAGTTTGACAAAATGATCCTACAGGCTTAAAATCCCTTCTATCCTCCTACCTTACACTTCCAGCTGTTGATAGGGTGTTTATTTCTGATGGGCTACCTGATATTTCTTTTTAAATTAATTGTGGCTGCTGCCACCACCCGAGGTGTGGCAGGTCATGGCTCTGGTTGGTGCTGCCCCTCAGCAGAGCATGCTGCTTGTCTCCATCCAGCCCTTCTGGGCCATGTCCTGATGGCAGCGTCATTTGAAGGAAGGAGGTAATGGCTGCCTTGCGTGCCGGTCTCCAAGCCTATATCAGGCTGTTGAGGTCGGACCAGTCTGATTTGTTGCTTTGCTGGTGCTGCCACCTTTTTTTCTGAAATGTGATATTAGAAATTTAAGGTAAACATGGATTTAGGTACTGCAATGGCCAAGAGCATTTGAATGTCAAATCTCTGTGCTTCCAGCTGACAGGTTAAGCAGAGGTGCACAAATTGCTGTTTGGGGCATGGTATGTGTGTTGGTAGGTATGCACAAATTCCAGCAGCAGGATAGTATTGAAGATAAATTGTATCAGCTGTAGCTAGCTAAAAGAACATGCTGCTAATACTACCAACCACTGAAGTCAAGTTAGGTGAAGTACCTTTTGATTTGAGTTTTGGAGGAAGTTAGAAATGGCTGAGTTGGAGATTTCTAGGTTGTCATTTGTAGGATACTACCAGGCTATTGTTAGAATGCTGAGTGACAAGATAGGAATCTGTATTTTGGTTCAGCTGCTGATCCTGATTTGAATGTACTAAACGTTCATGAAGCCAAATCCAGTTTTTTCCCTGAACAGTGCTATTACATTATTGTGGAGAGTGACCCAGTAGCTGACTGTGGGTGCTACCAACTCCTGACCTACAGTGTACTTCTGTCAGATGTGATTTTATGTTTGAGTGGTTAAAGGTTAATTTTAAATGTATATAGGCTTGAACAAATGACTGAGAACAAAATATATCACTGCAGGTTTCACCCACCCACCATCTCCTCTCCTTGTGTTTTCCACACAGCATGTTACACTTAGGTTTGTCTCTTAGTACCCAGAGTTACCAAAATAGCGTGCAGGAGGTCAACTGTTAAAACAGAGAAGGGGAGATCAAAATTGGTTCATGTTTTAAGTCATAAGTAGTCTTCAGGGATTTAAAATGCTTAGTCTGTCTCATCATGTTATGCTGGATAAATCACTACAGCATTTGTGCTTACTTGACTTGCCTTGAAATGTCATGATATGTTGCTGAGAGGAGGTGGTGTGCTTCATGAGAGGAAGCCATTGGTTTAAGCAGTTGCATGGTGGATTTTGTAGTGGCTTGATAATCTGTCTGATAAACTTTGCTCAAGTGCGTGCAATAGATGGACACTTGCTTGTTCTCTAGATGCAGACATGATGTTCTGCTACACACAAGGAGATTTTGGTTGCTTGTTGTGTATTAATAGGCACGTTGTTATTGCTAATCAGAACCCTGATAGCTAAAATTAATAGTGGGCACAAAGATGAGCAATTAAGGACATTCATCTTCCAAATGAGTCTGGAAGATTCATTGGTAGTTTAAATTTATATACTGAGGGCACTTAAACCATTAAAAAGGGTAATGGGTGCCCCGCAGGCATGTGCTTCAAAGCCATATGTCATTTTGGTGCTGGGACAGCAGACAGTGATAACTTCCCTTTAAGGGAAACTGCTATTCATTTATCAATTAAGTGTCTAGGGAAATGTTCAATTTTGCTGTAGAGTGATCATAGCAGTGTATTCTAAGTTAAGTCAAACCTCAAGATTTATGTTCTAAGCCTTTCTGGCTTGATCATAATAGATGTTAATTAGAAAAGTCTCGGTGGTAACAGGGCATTGGACTGGGGACTTCTTAAAGGTGTATGTGTTTCTTTGATGCACAAGTATTTCTTGTGTCATGCAGTCTTTGACAGTGATACTTAGTACAGACTGACATGTTGGGGCTTTCTTGTTGTTGACACTCTGCTTGTGTTGTCATAGAATAGTTAGGGTCGGAAAGAACCTTAAGATCGTCCAGTTCCAACCCCCCTGCCATGGGCAGGGACACCTCCCACTAAACCATATCACCCAAGGCTCTGTCATAGGGCAACATTTGAGAAAGTTTTGCTAAGATCGAGCTGAATATGAAGTCTTAAGGTTTTATGGCACAAGTGTTTAGCAGAAATGTTGCTACAGTGTATAGTTTTCTTTCTCTCCTGGTGTTGTCCTTGCCAGCCAAAGCATTGGTTTACAAGTGGCTCTGAGAGTGCCAGAGAATGAGTATTTGGCAATGTTTTTTTGCTGAAGTAGAATTAGCTAAAACTTGGTTTTTGTCATTTATTCAAAATGACAAATTCTCATGTAGAACTGTGGGAACTGAGTTGTTTCTAACTGAAGATGAAACAGAATCTGAGTTTGGAACACAGTCTAGATTTGCTGATGAAATTTAGTGAAAGGGACATCCACTTCCCCAAATATGAATGCTTTTTACAAGCTCTCTGCCTGTTATGTGACATTTGAATATTACATTTTGGGCAGGTAAAAAGTATTTTTATACTGTTTGGTGACATACATGCCTATTCCTCCTTTCCTTATTCTTTGACCTGTCCTAGTTTTAGGCTGTGTATGTCTTGTACAGAGAGCAGAAATGAGCACAGGCTGTAGTTCTTCAGTGTTCAATCCTTTTCCCACCTCCAGCCCATTCTCCTCTGGGGTATCGTGTGGGCTGGTGAGAGCCTGGCAGGCAAAGGAGGGTGTTTGATGCAGTGGCACTGACTCATCTTATGGTGACACTCTAGAATTTATCATAATAAGCGTTTTTGTTTGTTCTTGGGGCTCACGGTACTTGTCCCATATTTTGTATTCAGAGAGATAATAAAGTGAACGCAAATGCTCCTGTTACTCTAGAAGTGTCTTCTTAACAAGAATAATTTTTGTTGTAACAACAGCTGTTAATTGGATTATTATGCTGTAACTACTGAGAACAAGGGTACAAGAAGTATCTCGCCTGATTTCCAGTAGTTGTTTATAAGCTAATTCTTGAGTTTTTACATAACTTCTCTCGATTAAAAAGATACTGCCTAAATAAGGATGAATACACTGTATTTTCTCTTTCACTCTCTCCTGGTCTTCTTGCCTTTAGTTTTGACCAGGACAACTGTGTGCCATGATTTTGATAACACATGCCACAGAGTTGTATGCATGACGTCTGTATTTTCTTGTGTCTGTGTTCTTCTTTGTCTGGGCTCTTTTGATTCCTTTGTTTCTTGTCTCTCAAACCTTGATCTCTTTCCGTGATCATCATGTTTTCTGTTCTCTTTTCTACAGCCTAGTTAATTGCCTTAAGAATCTAATTAAAAAAATTAATGAATGAGACAGGGCAGGCATTACTGTGTTACACAGGAATTTGGGTGTTTTATCTTCCTCCTTCCTCCCATTCTTTACATTTCTCCCATTCTTCTTTCTCCCTGTCACTCCTCCTCACAACTTTAGTTGTAAGGTTTTCTTATCCATTGTTTGCGTGACCCTGAAAAAGTGTTTTTAATTTGTATTCTGTTATGCTAGATTGATTTAATAAAGCAAGGTTATCCAATTCATTCTGCAGCAATTATTTCATTTCTAAATAATTTTAATTATTTTGTCTCACTATTTTTATTTTGGGCACAGTATTTATCCTTGTTGTTGGTATTTGGACTACTTATGCGTGCAGTGCATCACAGCTGTTGATTTTCTACTTCACTTTTTGAGCTCAGTCCATTATTTTCTGTTTCCCTTTTGGTTTAAATAGCATGTTGCTTTTTGTCACACAGACAGTGGGCCAGGTTTACTTGGACTGAGTGACTTGGCCTGTAATCTCATGCTCTGACAGAAGGTGCTTTTTAGGGAAATTGGTTGTGTGAAGCAGAGACATTTCAAAAAAGAGAGGGGAATGCTAATGGGTGAGTTGCTTGTGAACTGTACCACAGGCTGCATGGGCTCTGTAGTTGTGTTGTGTACCCAGAAGGAATACCTCTGCTTGATTCTTAGAAGGGGTCTGCTTTTAAATAAACTAACAACAAGTTTCTTCCTTAGGAGGATGTACCTTTGATGATGGTCCTGGACCCTGTGACTACCACCAAGACTTGTATGATGACTTCGACTGGGTGCATGTCAGTGCTCAAGAGCCTCACTATTTACCACCTGAGATGCCTCAAGGTGAGAAACTCCATATATACTGAAGGGATAAGTTTGTTAGGAAACTCAGAGCCCCACTGAATATGGCCTCAAGGTCACACTCTGTGATCTCCACTTTAACCTTGATAACGGAGGTTATAAAAAGAAACAAAGATTATAAAAATAACAATCCTGGAACTGAATAACTTTCTTAGATCAAATCCCTTTTTAAAGTTGAGGGGCATAGGGAAGGGAGAAAGGAAGCCGTAATCTCTTCTTTATTCTGCATGGAATTCCGGTTGACTCACAGTGAAATTCTGTCTTAAGTGACAGCTAATGTATCGATTCCATTATTCAGGTATGCATTAAAAGAAATGGTGAAAAAAAGGATACATGCAAAACTGCCATACACTGATTCTTTCCTTCCCCTCCCTGCAATTGCTCATCATCTGAAAGTAATCAGAAAAGCTTTGATTTATGGAAATATTGCAGTTGTTAATTACTATTTAGGACAGGTAATGAATAACTAAAGAGGTACAGCCTACATGACCTTGCTTGCTCACCTTTGATGAACAGCTTAATCGGCGCTTCCCAGACGGCATGATATGCTGTGAAAATGAAAGCATTTGAAATTCAGCTACATTTTCCAATTAATAATACATTAAGTAATTAATCATGCAGAGGAGGAAAAAAGGTCATGGCTATTTTATTTGTATCTAAAAGGTTTTGAGAAGTGAGGTACATATGGAGGAGGAGTGAGAAATGTTGCCACACAGAAGTAACCTAACGTCTGCACCATTCCTTCTGCTTTTTATATTTTGTTGTGTATTATTAATGGTGGTCGGTGTATGTAATTTTACTTCTTAACTGCTAACTATCTGGGTTCTTCCTGCTTTGGAGTCACTGATATGAGCAGCTGTCATCATGCCCCAAATTTTACAAAATAGGTTAATTATGCAAGATTGACACTTTATTTAATGGACTGCTTGGCACTTCAGTTTTGCATATGGAAGAGTATATTTAAGCCCTGAAGCCTCAGCATTCATGATGATCTTGCATTAACAAATTTAAACTAGTATCTCCCCTAGGAAGGCTGAAATTAGTTACTTTTCAGATTGTGTTTTTAAGAGTCTATGTGGCTTGTTAAAATGGTTGGAGATATCTTAATTGTGATGATCTTGATGATTTACCATTTTATGAGAAAATTCGGTGTTCTCAGACCTCAGGCACACCTTGTATAGGAAGAACAGCAGTTTGAGGAATTGTTTCAAATGAGTCTATATGAAAAGATAGCTGCTTCTTGCTCCTCCGAAATAACATACTTGTCAGGCAGTTTTCAGAGTTAAATGAGTTACAGCATTCTCTGTTGGCACCTGATTTCCATTCAGTTCTGCTAGAGACCCATTTCCATTGATGTGGGTAGCACATGAACTCTTTTGGAGGAAACTGTATGTATTTTGGAAGAAGCTCACATATGTATGTCAAATTGTGGCAGCTCAATAAAATCTAGCAGAATAAAGGAATGTTTTCAAGATAGTCCAAAACAGATACAGAAAAATCTCTGTTTATTGTTTTTCTTTCCTCTGGTTAGGATTCTAAGCTTCTTGAACCACTGTTTAAAAGTTGGATGCTTGATAATTGAGGTCCAGACTAAAGGTGAGCAGTCTCCATCTGATGAGCTGCACTTAAAAAGTCCAGAATCTTCAAATTCTGAAGATCTATGCTGTATCTAAATACTTAAGCTCTTTTGCGGTTTGAAATTAGCACACTTATAAATTAAGTCTAAGAATGTAACAGTTCTAAAATGAGTGCTAAATTCCTCTGGGAAGTCTGCAGGAAGTGGACCAGCAAGAGGTTCAGGCAAAAGCAGAATGGGAAGTAACAATGTGCAACCATCTGCTGTGCAGCTTTTTAACATTGCTGACCATGCCTGATTACTGTTGAGACCGTAGATTAGAAAACGATTCACTGCTCATGAGGAATTTATCCAAGTAGAACAAGATGTGGTAATGAAGGAATAGGTAAAATTAAAATACTGCTGTTTTTACTTTGAAAAATGCTGGGGTTTCTAATCTGTAGAAGCCAGGGATCTCCTAGGAATCAGAGTCAGCCTACTTCTTCCTGCTCACTCAGAGAATTGACAGGAGGGAAAGGGTACCCAGAAAAACTGAGCATCACAGTAACTGAAGTGGTATGGTAGGGATTGTTTTCTTTTTTATGTCTTCTCAGGCTCTATAATCCTTCAGATAGGCACAAAGCTCCTTAATACATGCGTTGAAGTCTTCTTCATGGACACCTTTGTTCTGTCTGGAGCCTTTGTGTCTTACATCTCTCTGGAATCCAGTACAATGTCCTGGCCTTGACCTTAGTGAATGAAATACATATTCCATATGTACATATTATCTTGGAAGGAGAATTGGTTTACCTGTATGTTAGAAAGATAATACCGTTATGCTGATTATGTGGTTTTCAGGGCTCTAACAGACTCACCCAGAACCATTGTAGTCATAAAGGATTATACTCAATTTTCAAATGTCAATTTTTAGTCTTCAATAGCTTTGGAAAGTCTTATTTAAAAAAAAATGATAAAATGAGAGAGAGAATGAAAAAAGGACACAGGAAAAATAGGACAAAAATTTGAAAATTGACTTCATGTTTTACTTCTGATTCAAAGCAGGGATTTAATTCCATGCTGTGCTTTGGTGAAGGATAAATAATGGGAAATTTCAGACCTAATGGCACATGCTTTGGAGTGCTTTGAAAATGTGAAACCTTATCCTAACGGAAAGCACTTTGCAGGTATAGGAATAGTAAACACTACTGGTAAGGCAAGTGTAATTACCTCTGACTAATTAATGCAACTTCAGGGTTTTTTTTTTTATACTGACCTACACTGTATTTCTCAAATTATGAGCAGAGGCAAAAGCCACTTATCTTCTGTGTGGGGAAAAATAAATGCAGTACATAATGATTAATTTTGAAATAAAGTGAATGCTTAGAGCGGGTGCTTGTGTACAGCTTTAAATACCAACTTGTAAATTGTTTGAACTGCAGCTTACATGATAAAACCTTTGGATTACTTATTAAAACCTTGGAAAGCACCTGACATCCAACATTAGGTTTCTAGGAGCATATAAAAGTGACTGTGCTAGATCAAGCTAAAGACCTGGTGGTTTTGAGAGTAGCCATTAACAGTTGCCCAGGAAAGAATGCATAGGTAGAACAACTGAGTGGTGATCATGCCCTGAATGCTTTCCCAGTTTCCAGCTGTTTGACATTTACGAATTTCTTCAACTAGAAATGGTGCTTATTGGCAATGTTCTCAATGAATTAATGTTTTTGCCCTGTTGGCTTTGTCTTACTGTGTGTGGGCTCCTTAAAGACTTCTAGTGTTCTGCTATGTCCTATAACAGAGTGCCAGCTTTTGTTACAAATCATGGGAAGACATAGCTGCTCTTCCTTATTTTGAACATGAATGTGACTTCTGTTTGATATGTTTTGGCCTCTTGTAGAGGTAGTGAGTAAAAGTGATTCCTAATCACCTTCTCCAACTCATTCAGGTTTTTTAAATACCTTTTAAACACACACACACACACAAGTCCAAGACTATTGAGTTGTTCCTTACGTAGAAATAGTTTCACAACTGTGGATTTGCATTTTGTGTGAGGCAAGGTTGGTAACCAAGTATTATGTTTTTGTAGACATGGTGACAAAAACTAAAGTCAAAGTAATTTACCTGATGGTCTCTGTACTTCTGAAGAAAGACATCTGTATGTTGAAGTAAACGCTTTAGTGCATGCATTTTGTTTTCAGGTATATGATTTTTCTACATTATATTGTACAAGATAGAAATTAGAGAATGCTAATAAGATGAAATCCAATTTTGGCTATAGATTTTTTCCAGTTATTTTAGAGAACTGTTCATTGTGTGGAAAACTTTGTTTTGACGAAGAAAAAGTAAATGATAGCACTTTCTTATATTGCTGGGGATGCGCAAAGAGGTGATTTTACCCATGTTAATAATATATTTACTGATGTTTTTACCTTTAGATAGAGAAGATGGTGTATTTACCCTGTTTGGTTTGCCTGTTGAAAACTGCATTATTGTGAGGCTATGCAGGGTCAGGGCATGAGAGGCTGTAATTGTCTGCATGACAGGGAGTCACTTAATGAAGGGCTTTTTTAATGTAAGGGCTATTACCCTCCTGGATACAAATGCAATTTGAAGAATGGCTAAATTATAGTGGACAATAGTGACGTGCTGAGATGGACATCTTGTTTCCAATCTCTCAGATTCATAATGTGCCCAGATTGGATGTACACTAATTTTTTTTAATTGGATTTCTAGAAATCTGCGGAAAATATATTAACAGTAGTGGGGGAAGTCCTTAGTTACGCTTGTCATCTAGCATGACGAAAGGAGAAGAGATGAAGACTCTAAAGACGTTCCTTTGTATTAGAGTGTGTTTTGCAAATCTTTTACAGTGAAAAGTAGTGCAGAAATTAATTTTAACTTTGCAGAAATTATGTGACCTTACATGTTGGCTCATTTTAAAGAATAAAACAAAATTCACTGCTCCAATAAAAAAAAAAAAAAAGAAAAAAACCCAAACAAAACAGTCCTGAAAAATAAAACATTACATACGTGGTGAAAGGCAATGGAGATGAGAGGAAGTGTGTTGACAAGTAATCTTAAGCCACACTCTCATGGTGATTTCTTTTATATGTGTTTTAGGCTGAATGTCTTTGGCTGCTCATTCCCGTGTCTTGTAATTCCTGGAGGCATTCTCACACTGCTGCCTCATTCCATTTGCTCTCATGTGCATGTGTTTGTGAAGTGGTGTGGGTTGAAAATAATAACCTGGGGAGTGGGGGTGGAGAGGGTAGTGTACAGCATGGGTTAGTTAACCCAGTTCATTGTGCAGCTGTAAAAAGAGCTGTTGCACTGGTGCAACAGATGAGGACCATGGGAGCTGAGATGCCTGAAAGAAATATGAAAATTACACCCTTAGTTTTGTGTGCAACTTTAATTTTCCTGTACAAATAGCATTGCGTATTTGTTGTGATCCAGAAGGTCAGTTGTACACTATTTAAGTTCTGCCTTATACAGAAAGGAAATAGCTTCTGTGTCACCTGTGTGACCCAAAATGAATTTCAGCACAGGACCAACCTAAGTTTTTATAATGTGTGTAAATGAGAGAGTGGAGCCTGAAGGTCGTGAAATTTGTGTTTTAATATAGATCTCATGTGAATGTGGCTCAGGAAGAAAAGCTATAATGTAGAGGTCATATAGATGAGACTTTTGGCCTTTTACTTCACTTAAACATGCATTTTTCTCCTTTAAAAGTGAAGCCACCAACCCATGAATAAATTGAAATTATGCGTATGGGTACAGTCAAACAAAAGTTAACTGGGAAGCAGCGTCTGCTGAAAGCTGTGTGTTTCTTGAGGCATTGAGAAGACGAGATCTCAATGAACTGACACAATGTCCCAGGTTTCTGAGCTCTTCCATGGAGATGCCACTCCACACAGGATGCGCTGGCTTGCTATTTTGCACTACAGAAGGGTGAAGTTCAAACAGAATGCTTTGTGGGTCTCAGACAGACTAACAGTGTTCACCAGTCCACTGAGCAGTTGAGAGGTGACTTTTCATGGTTGTGCTGCTGTGTGGTTTGCATTGCCAGTATGAGGGTAATAGATCAGAGAAACTGTGCATAAGGGGATTTATTGACTAGTCCATGGATTGGCAAATGCAGTTCAGGAAGTTTTAAAGTTTGATCATTGAAAGCTTATTTGGATCATTACATGATGAAATAAATCAGAAAAGCTTGGATCTGTGTTTGGGGCTGCTAAGAAATTCTGATTGTCTTGGATTCTTTTACGTTTCTTTATGTGATGGGGTAGATACCATTTACTTAAGGTGGCTGAGAGAATTTTTTTTATTTATTCCTTAGATATTTCAGTCTTTGAACACTCCTTGGCCCCCAAAATTGTGATACTTTTTTCACATTTAACTTGTCAATGTATGACAGAGCTGAATTTATACTGAATTTATTTTATACTTCCTTGGTCAGAAAAACATATTTTACTGCTTTTCTTATTCAGTAAGCCTTATGGTCGGTTTCTTGTCTGTATTATTTGTTGGTATCTTTAACAGAAAGGAGCCTTATTAGTGCAGTGCAATTAATGTCTACCTAAGGAACCCTTGTAAACATCCTGATCCTATTTGGCTTGCTCAGTACAGTGCACTAATCAATCTATTGACTAATTCCAAGGATTCCCTGTTGTTCTCAGGCACACTTCACTTGGTATGAAGTGGAGAAAGGAGGGGCACAGGGAAGACTTTATAGATGGTGCACAGTGTAGCAGTGCTTCTGTACATTTAAAAGAGTCTTTTTTTTAAAATCAGGAAATTTAGGCACTGGATTAATAAAAGTAAGATTTTTGTAGCAATGGAAATGATTTTCACGCTTGTAACATCTATGTGTTGGTTTTTTCATTCGTTGACACAGATGGATTTATTCTTTTTCATCTGCATGGTGAAAGACAGAATATTTAAAAAGTATTTGGGCTGTATTTGCATAAAATAAACGTCACCTTCCAGGTCAGCTGCTGCTCTACCTGTGTATGCGGAGTGATACTTTGGGGGTTGATATTTTTTTTTAAATTGTTTTTATTCTTTAAAGTCATAATCCTGTTGTTCAGCCATACCTCTTCCATGCAATACAGATACCAAAAAAGCTCATTTGTTCTTGAATACCTTCTCTTTTTACTGGCTTGTATGTGTCAAATGAGTACATTTTGCTTATCTCAATTCCATTTTAGGAAATCTGTCAGATTGTTATTTTGAGTGTAGCGTAACCAAACTCTAGTGGAAACTGTATAAAATGCTGCCTTCTGAGAAACTGTTCCCTCTCTTTCTTAGTTTCTTTTTTTTTTTTTTTTCCCCTAGTTCAGTATTTCAAGCATTAGTTTATTACTCTGAATTTGGAGTAATAAATTAAAGCAAGGGGAGAAATCTGTTTGCTATATATAGGAGTTCTAAAGTAGTAGGTTAGTCTTAGGCAAATCCACCTTTGCCGTGCTGGGTACCATCAGAGCATTCATAATAGTATTCTTGCTCTTGATGCAGCCTTCTATTGCATGGTGCAGCTTTCTAGCTTACAATATATATATATTTTGCAAGGTGTTCAAATGGTATTGGCGATCACTGCCAACACTGTCAGTGGGGGCGAGAAATCTCCAGTTCTTCAGTTCTTTTCATCTCTTACCACTGTTAGGAGCCCAGACTCCAAGTGGAAGTATTTCATTGCTTATATGAAGTCGTCTGCTGCTTGGGGAACTGTGAATGTCAGTAAGAGGCATTCCTGAAGCTGCTATTTTGGTTGCATTATAACGGGTGAACAAAAAGCAGAATGGTACTATGCTAGTCTTTCAGAGTTGCAGGGAAAACAGGGTTTGAATAGCACCCTGGTAGCCTGGAAGGTGCTCCAAATTGAGGTGTTTAGAGTGTGGAAAGCTGGAAGCCTGAAATGCAGAGGAGTAGTGCTTGTTTGATGTCTTGCTGCTTCCCTGCATGAAGAGGAGCAAGCCAGACCTGCTTTTGAGTATGATATCTGCCTGTTGTGCCATTGTCCTACCATCTTTTTCACTCTCAGCCTGCTTGTGTGTGTATTTATTTATTTATTTGTTTTCCCTCCTGAAGATAACAGGTAACTGCCTTGCTTCCCAGTTTTCTGGCTATCTTTTGAGTGTAGTGGGTGGCCAGACCCAAGCTGATATACTGCTACTTCTCATGTGGCTTTGTTTGTCTCAGAGCTCAGGGCACAGCTCATGTGCTCCTGCCTCCAGACCATGGTGTGGGGTCAGCACATCTGGTGACATTGTGGCCTTTGGCTGCACCCTTTAACAGGGAAGATAAAAGGCAGACAGTTAGTGTATGTGAACTAATTTTATGTTTGCATTGCCACTTCAATTTGTTGTTAAGTGCAGGTGGCCGTCTCCCCCTCCCCCTTCCTGCAGAGTAAGGGCATTCCCAATCCCACTTTTAATACAGGACTTATTAAGCAACTGGAAACTAGTATTTGAATTACTTATGTATCTATAACCTGAGCAATGACAACCCCAACAATGCAAGTAGCAATGTCTGTAAAAACAAAAAACCTAAAGGTATAACAAGTGAAATTCAGTAAGCCAC
>JANHGB010048034.1:14024-31940 GCA_026283785.1 Coracopsis vasa
AGTGAAATTCAGTAAGCCACATAACAGCAAGAAAACAAAGGGCAATGATGCTTTCCTGCACATTTTTTTTCATGTACAGTGTCTGAGATTTTCCTTTCTGCTTAAATATTGATTTTTGAGGCCTAACCCTTTTGCTGCTCAGTAATTTATGTTCCCTTGTGCTTTTGCTGCAGGTCCATGCTGATGCAGCAATCACTGATGTTTGTTAATAGTGACGAAAGCTGCAGTAATAATAAAACTATATTTTACAGAAGAGATTTCGAGTTGACTGATAAAATTCAAATTTTATTAGGGTGCAGTGAACTAAAAAAAGCAACTGTATTCATGAAAAAGTAAGATTTTTAGTTTGGGCATTTCTGTCATTACTTGCACAGATTGCTGTTATCAAGGCGATTATGACCAGTAAGGCTTATTTCATATCTTGTCTTCCCTCTCCCCCCAGTCCTCGCTGGGATTATTTTGTTCCCTTTCTCACCTCTTTATATAATAAAGACATATTTCAAAAGTCAAATCTGTCACTGGGGGGCAACAAACCTCATTTGCAAGTATGTAGGCTGTGAAAAACTGTTCCTTAGGTGGATATATTAGAGAAGGAGCAGGTTTATGTCATATATGGGAAAATTCAGTTGTGTTGCTTTCCCTTGTATATGATGTTTGCATTTGTTTCTGAATCTTGCTTAATCATTAGCATGGGTAATGTTGCTGCCACAGATATAGTGACATCCAAAGCTGTCTTGCTTTCTTCCCGTCTCCTCCTGGACTTAAAAGTGTAAACTCCTTTAAATACGTTTTAGTGTAGATGTTAGAATATTATTCATAAACTAAATCTGTGAAGAGCATGACCAACTAGGAAAAAAATATTACTCTTACAATGTAGTGCATTTTTTAATTCCAAAATATGTTGCTTCTGTCCAAAGATGGGTGGATTCTAATTAGATTTAAACCGCAGTTAAAATTAGCAAACAAGAAAACTTGAATTAGATCATACATTTTAAACTTTGATATCTGTTTTACATAGTGTCTATTTTGGAGAAGAAAAACCAAGTAACACACCCTCCCTCCCCCACCCGCTCTTAAAGGGCTCTCACCTCATTCAAGAAGCGATTCACCAGAACTGTCACAAGCTCAAATGGCCTAGCTATCAAAAGTTATATGGTCCTCTGGTGAAGGTGATGTCTCTGTTTTATACAACAAACAACTCCCCCCCAAAAAACTAACAAAACACACGTGCACACACACGCACACACACACACACACACACACACACACAAAGCAAAACAAAACCAACCAAACAAAAAAAACACCAAAAAACCACCAGAAAACCAACTTCCTCCTTTTGTCTTTCTGAAAAGCAGTTGTCAGGATATAACAGCTATTTATTCTATTTTGGATCAAACCATATTTAACTCCCTTGAGGAAGAAAGCCTACCCATGTATAAACACAAATCAGATGTACCATACTATTTTAGAGAAAGTCAACAAACAATATGAACTAAGCATTTCTCTTGTGCACTTGGTTTCTCTTAACTAATTCCCATGAATGATCAGCAAGCATGTGGCATTCAAACACAAGAAACTACTGTCGGTGATGTTTCCTCTTTGGTATAGCTGACATCTGGTAACCCAGCTTTTACATTCTATTGGCTTCTCCCACTGTGTGTGTGTGTTTCTGCCAAGCTTATGGATTGCTTTGAGATCTCTGAATTAGTGGACTTTTTAAAGGAAATAAAGAAAACATGCAGTTGAGTGACATTTGCAGTGCTAGTAGCGAGTGTCCTTTGTACGGTCAGTAGAGACGGCTTCCCATGCTCTTTGTGACTTGTGGTTACAGTCACTTGTGAGCAGGTTGCTCTGGCTCCAGATTTTCTTAGGTGAGCTCTTATCACTTTCCTCCAGACTGGCAGCAACAGCTCTGCTTTCTAATTAGAGTGCAGTTGTAGGTACATATTAAGCCAATATAAGTTTCCAATTAGGCTGCAGCATCACAGGTCACAGTGAGCCAACCTGATTCCTTAATGTTGAGTAAAGGGATTATTCTGCTCCTCTTTACAACCTCTCCTCTCTTGCCTTCATGCTTCAGCTAGCTTCCCTAGCTAGCTTTACTCATCAGAGCTCACTGAGAGCTGACGTAACTCGTTATCCCAGGGAAAATGTAGCTGTTGTCTTTCTAAATTCAGCTGGTTTAGTGAATTGTGTTGACTCATGGAAAGGTCTGACAAGCATCAGAGCAAGCAGCACCAGGGAATGAAGGAGCTGGAAGGAGGAGAGGCATAAACTTGAGAAGAGTGGCAGTCAGGGAGCTGTTAGGTCATGACACCTGTAAGCTGTAAATGGCAGCTTGTGCTTTGACTTTCATGATAAATATAATCTAATTTCCACCCTGCCAGCCCCAAGCTTTTCATTGCATGGTCCTGTCGGTACCCTCAGAGATGAGTCTGTGCATCTTGTGAGTCAGACAAATATGCAGTTGTGTATAAGTGCCCTATCCGAATGTGGAGAACCATGCAAAAAACTTCTTTGGAGGCTTCAGTCAGGTATATAGTCCAGACCCTTTGAGTGTTTTGTTTTGCATGCAGTGTGAAGGGAAAAGTGGATGTACTTGATGCCTTCTTTGCGTCAGCTTTCAAAGTTAGAGGTTTTCAAAGGTTTTATAACCTGGCAGAGTCTGTGGGAGTGAGGACGCACCTGCAGGAGATGAGAATGACTTAACCACTTGGACATGTACAAGTCTGTGGGATCAGCTAGGATGCATCCAAGAGGTAGGTGATGTCATTGTGAGGCTGCTGTTTGTTGTTTTCAAAAGGTCATGGCACTTGGGGGAGGCTTCTCAGGACTGGAAAATGGCAGTATCACACCCATCCTCAAGGTGGATGAGAAAAAGGATACAGGGAACTACAGGCTGGTCTGCAGCCTGTAGTTCCCTTTTCTCCTGGGAAAATGATGGAACAGATCATTATAAAAGCAGTTTCCAAACATGCAAAAGACAGGAAAAGGGTTGGTGGGAGCAGCCAACATGGGTTTGAAAAGGGAGACTTGTACCTGATCAACCTCACTGCTTTCTGTGATATGAGCTGGGCAAGAAAAAAGTAGTACGTGTTGTATGCTTTGGCTTTATCTAGGCCTTTGACACAATCTCTCATAGTTTACTTATCACTGAACTGGTGAGATATGGTCTCTGAAAGTTGATGATGAATGAAAAAATCGCTGGAATCTCAGGCTCAAAAGCTATGATCAAGGGTGCAAAGTCCTGCTGGTTTTCAGTTCAACATCAGTATGCTGGAGGGGGAGGGCTGTGCTTGGAGAGTCATGGACAGGTTGCAGAAACAACAGCTTGAAGAAATGAGCTGACAGGAACTTTGTGAAATTTAACAAAGAGAGATGGAAAGTTCTGGCCCTGGGGAGGGGCAGTAACCTCATGCACCAGCACATGCTGAGGCCACTTACCTGGAAAGCAGCTTTGGAGAACCTGGGAGTCCTGGTGGGCCATGAGCCAGCAATTCATTTTTGCTGCAAAGGTGGCTAACAGCCTCTTGGGCTGAAGTAGGCAGCAGGTGATCCTTCCTCCCTGCTCAGCACTGGTAAGATACAGCTGGAGTGCTGTGTCTGATTCTGGGCTCCCCGGTACGAGAGGGACATGGACATAATGGAATAATTCTAGCAAAGGGCTACCAAGCTCATCAGGGAGTGGAACATAGGGCATCCAAGGAGAGGGTGAGAGAGGGGCCTGTTCAGCCTGGAAAAGAGAAGGGAGACCTTGTCTGTCTAGAACTGGCTGATTAAGATAAGGAGAAGGTGAAGCTGTACTCTTTTCTAATGGTGATGTGATGAAGGGTGATGTGTGCAAGCTGGAATGTGGGAAATTCTGGTTAGATATTAGGAAATATTTTCTACCATCTGAGTGGTCAAATGGAGCAGGTGCCTAGAGATAGTGTGGGATCTTCATCCTTGGAGGTGTTAAAGACCTGATAGGTCTGCCCTGAAGTTTAGACTGATTTGAGCAGTGGGTTGGACTAGAATGACCTTCAAAGGTCCTTTCAGACCTGAACTACTCTGTGACTCCATGAAAGCAGGTATATCAGGAGGCTGATTAAGAATGAGTATAAATCAATGATTAGAAAATTAAGATAAAATTAAGCAGGAAAAAAAATAGACTAGCAAGTTGAACAACATACAGGGAAAATTATGTGGGTTTCTGTATGTCACAAATCAGTATTGGGTAATGTTAGTACAGATCTGAGTGAGTTGAGAGCTCTGCTCAGGAATAGGCAGGGTACAGTACTCCTTACTGAGGTAGTAACATACTGGGCTTTAACTGGGATATCATATGGCAACTGCTGAAAAACAAATACATGTTAAATCTGTGGAACAGTATAATTTGCAAGCAGGACCATTTGTATCAAATCCTTGATTCAAGACTTTTCCAAACCATTTTACTATCTTTTTAAGATGAGACAGATTTTTTTTTCCAAGATTATAGATTATTCCAAGTTTTTATGCTTTAATTTTTTAAATTTGATTATGAGCTTGTTGATGTGATGATGTCATTGTATGAGACATTGTCATTTTTTTGAAGACTAGAAACAAAGCAAAACTTCTGGCGCCATTTAAAATATGCTGCTTGGGAGGCAGTTGATATGATGTCAGCAGAGAAGTATTATGGGGTGAATGAAGCTTAAAGGTGATAGCATAAGTAGATTTTTTTGTTTGTTTTGTTGTGTTTGTTTTATGAAGGTAACTATGAAGGTAGTGTTTTATTCACAGGGTATTCCTTGTTTCGGTACCTGTGTTCAGTCAGCCGTTTATGACTAAATGTATTTGTGGGACTGCAGCTTGAAAAACAATGACTCAGAAGATTGTGGGGATCACAGGCAGTCTTACAGCCACGCATGGATGTAAGTACTGTTACAGAATGTATTGTTGGTGGGCAGAAGCAGTTATGTTTGCAGTGAGTGTTTGCCCTTGTGATTGCCTATTTCAAAACCAGATGCTGATATATAGAAAAGAACAGAGAACAGAGCAGTGAGCAAGGTTAAGGATTCAGAAAGTGCCTCTTGATGGGACTGAAGAGTGGTGGTCTCTTCAGTCAATCTGAAAAACATTTCAGCTTTTGTGAGAATGGCTAGAAAGTGGCTGCATGAGGAATAGGTTTAATTGGTGACAGCTATTAAACTCAGCCAACAAAGACATTGTAGTATCTAATGATTGAAGCAGAAGTTACATGAATGCTTCTCAGCCTGATTTTAAACGCTTCTTTCCCCAGTGAGGGAAGCTAACATTCAAGCAATTTTGGTTAGGTTTAGATTTTTTTTTGTTGTTGTTGTTGCTAGTTTTGTCACTTTTTAGTTTTCACTGACTGTAATTGGCCTACTTCAGACCTTGGTTTTGTAGCCTGTTTACATATTTATTAGTTTCTACATGTGCAGTCTGAAAACAACTATCTGTTCAGTCTGGAGGAGCGATTGCATGGATATGTGCTGTGAAGGTGCAAGATGAGTAATGAGCTGCAATGCAAAAGCCTGAAGGCAGCTAGACCTTCCCTTGTCTCTCTGGGGAGCATTTAGTTTATTCAGTTTCCAGGAAGTTGCTTGGTGGAAAGATTTATTTATTTATTCATTTATTTATTTTTATATATTCGTAGTGTGGCAGTATTTTAAAGTCTGTAAAGGATGTCCAAAACTTTCGCATTAGTAAGTTAGGTAACTGTGGCATGGCCAAGAGTTCAGCACCATCTCCCTAGGCCAGGATCACCTCTTAGCAGCCCAGTATTCCTTCACTTGGCCAACTTGTCCCTCCTGTCTCTTAAAACCAACTGCCCCCTCCATATTCCTTCCCAACTGCGCTGAGACAGGTTCTGTGTACTCCAAGTCTCCTTCTAGTTTGAGGTCTCAGGGGACGACCTCATCTGCTCAGTCATGTGCACCAGCAAGCAGGTGCTAGGAATGGCATCAGGACATAATGCTACAGCAGTGGTCACTCTTGAAACCATATACATCTTGAAAATGTGTACAGCTTCAGCCTCTCTCCTTGATTCAGTGTAGTTGGCCATTACAGGTGTGATTCCCCAGATGTGGGAGGTCACAGCAGTACTGGAGAGATATGCATACCTCCTTGAAGGACCTGCAATATTTATGTCAATATATATTATTTTATAACTTCTAAATATTTAAGGTATGTTTTGACAAGATTTTAATAAAGAAACATAATCTGAAACTGCTTATTAAACTAAACAAAGCTGTTCAAGCAGTACCGCTAGCTTCTTGGTTCTGGAGCTTCATGTACAATATAGAGTCTGGTTTAGAGCTAGTAATAACTTGCAATTTCAACCTTTTTAAGATAGAGTAGCAAACCAAGTGTTTTCTTTGCCGTCATGATAGTTGTGTCAATTGTGTGTTTTGGTGAGAGTGGGGAATAGGAAAATTCAATATGCATCTTTTATTCAACAGTGGTTTACTGAACAGGAGAGAAATGTAATGTGGTGCATAGTTGCCATAATGAGTAGGTACTGAATTTAACAGTTGAATGAAATTTGTTTGTTACAAATCCTTACGCTGTTCAAGTGTGGAGTAGGTTGCGTTGTTTTATACTTTATTCAGGTGTACTGCATTTTTTTTTTTTTACTTTGAAAGTTAAGTAAAACAGAAAAAAAAATTAGTTGTAAAAATATTGAAGGGAATCCTTTGTTTCTTGGAGGGAAAGCACATAAAATTCTGCAAGCCTGAATCTTTTGGAACTTAAACCTGAACTTTAGGAATAGTCTAGAAAATGATAATTTCTTTGAAGATTTGTGTAAGGGTTTTTATAACTTACCTGTTCACAATCATATAGATAACTAATCAGGATACTGCAGCATATTTGCAGAAGAGATCATGTAGACTTTAGAATGTGATTCTCTTTGGTCACTGTGTTAGTACTGTTAAAGATGAACAAATAATGAAAACAAATGTCCCTAAGTTAGTGGTATAAAAGCTTTGTTAAGGGTGTGAGGATGTTACATCTTCACAATCTGTTTGTGTTCCTTCACTCCAAGACTTAGGATGACTGGTTAGAAATGTACTGAAATCTTTTGAGGGTATGTGGGAGTTACAATGAAGAAAATTGACTTAAAGGAACAGAAGTCTAAGTATCAACGGAAAATAAGTTCTATTGTGTACTTCTATCCCTTCATCCAAATATATGTTGTAAACGTGGGACTAAAAACTCCTTATCTGGTGATTTACTTCTCTTTAAAATTCTAATTGAGATTGGACAGTTATGTAGAAAAAGAAAATCCAGAGTTAATATAAAACTGGAAGTAGTAGTGAAAGAATTTTATTGACAAGATTATAAGATCTAAAGCTGATGGACTGAATGCTTAAATTATTTGGCAGGTTTCATAAATACTATTTCATTTAAAAGTTTATATTTTGAAATGAAGTTTGAGAAATAAAACAAAGGCATGATCTAAACTAAAAGTATTTTTCATTGTGGACCACTACACTTTTGTATGTTCCATTGCTAAATTCAGCTGCTATACCAGTCTGCTTTCAGATAATTTCCATGAATATTGGGGAATGCTTTATGCTAAATATTAACCAAAAGTTGCTTTTAATTCATAATTTACTGCAACAAAGTCTTCGTTCTGCAATGCCATCGGCATATTAGTTTTCTGTAAGATCTGACAACTTTGATCAAGGATCTGAACTTGAAATACACACATTAATGCTTCCCATGTTTGGAGTTGATAGGATACTGAATGTTTTTTGCATTAAATAAGCAAGTTAATTTTAATGTTTTTAAAAACCTATGGTAATTTGCATGCTTCTCTAATGCTTCTGTACTTGATTGAAATTTATAATAGGAAGACAAATTACATATTATGATATTTGTCTTTGACCTTCTATGTTAATTAAAATGGTAACTATCTCCAGTTCTGTTTCATCACCTAAATAATGAAAAATGTTGATTTTGTACTTTGTCATTTACTAGCCATCCCCTCCTCTTTTTACTCAGGCTCTTCCCCCTTCCTCTCATGAAATGCTTTAACCTACCCTTACATACCATTACATTGAATGCACAAGGTCATACAATAAAAGGACACCCAAAGCTGCAGCAATGTGACTTCATTGCTTTATAATCAGTTTGTTTGCTTTACATTATTGCATTTGCACATGATCTTAAGGATCCTACTATTTCTTTCATGTCTTTCCCACCTCCAGGTACCTTCCTTTGTGCTAAATGAGACTAAGTGATACACTAAGGAAGCCTGAGGCAAAAGAATCAGCAAGCATTTTTCATATATATTTGCACTGCTTATAGAAACAAAACAAAAAAGTAATGACTCAAGTTTTAATCTTTTCTCAACTTGATGAAATGCCAGCCATTTACAAAATTCTTAACTGACCTTTGAAATATAAATCAAGAAATTATTTACCAAATTAATTCTTCTGAAAGGAAGTCCTGAAGATGAAACTTCCCATGAGTAGGTGGGCATGTTGGAACATAATGTAAATAAGGAGTGTGTAGGTTTGTAGGATTATTTGTTTGTTTTTTATTTACAGAAGACTGACTTAACATATAATGATGAAGAATTGCTCCTGTTGCTTTCAAGCCAGAGCATAAGGAGAGTTAATGTTGCCATGGTGCATGGCAAAATTTAGGTCAGATATGTTTGATTTGAAATTCGGGGCCCTATTGTAATGAGGGAGAGCAGAGACCCTGCATGGCTTTCTGACTCAGGTTTTGTTCTGATAAAACTGGTGCAATGAAGGCCAAGTCTCCTGATGCTTTGAGCTTCGTGAGATCGCAGCTGGTCTTCTACATCTGAATGAAAAAAAAAGGCTGGATCACGAATGAAAATGATCAGATGCTTTTACCAAAAGCAGATATTTTTAAAAGCAAATACTGCTTTTAAAAGTTCCTCTACCCAAGGGTTTTCTCTTGACAGCCTGCTTAAATATACAATTATTATATGATGCTTTTTTGTCTAGATTTTTTTGGGGAATGCTTAACATTAGTACTGTGTTACTTCTATTATTTTTTTTTTTTTTTTTTTTTTTTAAATCTTGCCCAATGTATTGTCTTGTGCATCAGTGAGTTAGGAAACTGGGGAATGTTACCAATATATACAAATATGTGCAGGGAACGTGTAAGGAAGACTGAAGACTGAGCCAGGCTCTTTTGAGTGATGCCTAATGGCAAGACAGGCAGAAGGCAGCAAGCACAATGTGGAGCACAGGAGGTTCTATGTGAATATCAGGAAACATCTTTTTAGTGTGATAAAAAAAGGTTTGGACCAGATGAACTCTAGAGGTTCCTTCCAGTCTCAACCTTCTCTTATTCTGTGAAATCTTTGATTTTGGTTTTCTGTAACTGAGGAATACTTTTAAAATAAGATTTACTGCTTCAGAACAACAAGAAAAAGGAATATTCGAGCTCTGAAAGTATTGTCCAGCTCTTTTCTTTTTGTGGTCTGTATATATGGAAGCAGATTTGGGTTTTTTTCTAGATTTTATTGGGAATGAAACTAGAAGATCATTGGAAAAACATTTCCCTTTTTAAGTGTTGCACAGCTATTAGGATTCTCGTATTACTTTTCCCAATTGATATAGGCAGTATTGCTCACAGTAAGTATAACTCAAGCAAAACCCATTAATCTTACACCACTACTTTTTTTTTTTTTTTCTTTTAATAATCACAACTTTAGCATGATTGTTCTGATGGATTTCTCATGTTGGCAATGTTAATTTATATAGTTTCTGGGGGCAACACAGGCAGCTTTATTACTGCTACAGCATTTCGTTATAATGAACATTCTACAAATAGGTAGCATGCATGCCAATGTTTGAGATTTATGAGAGAGAGGAGGCAAGAGTAGATTTGTTCACATTTTGTTCAGTCTTTGCCTGACTTTTTTTTTAATATAGCTGTAGAATAGTTTTCAAAGATTTAATCTACTCTGAGATAGTACAAGTCTGTAAAATTACAGAAGGTAGGTATTCAATTTTAGTGTTTTTAAAGTTTCGGGTTTATGACGTGCCATATTGTATTAGGTATATGCATAAACTGCAATGCATTGTGCCTTTAACTGGCATGATATAGTAATTTCAAGTCTTTAAGTGCTTTATTAAAGGATGGAGAAATTGGAGAATTTTTTTGCTATCCAAGAGAAGAGACCATAATTAAAGGAGGCGCAAACCTACATTTATAAGATATATGGCACATCTGGCAGCTTGTGTGAATATAATATGTTTGTTTTGCTGTGGGAATGCCTGCAATTGTATCTGCCAATCTGACACAGTAGGAGTTGAACTAATGAGGTTGCCTAGCAAAAAGTGCATCAGGAGGAAATCAGGGTTAAAAATAAGCATACATATGAAAAGAGAGCAAAAGATTTATAATGGATGCACAACTGTTCCAAGTTGTTATGGCAACTAACATTTTAGACCCATAATTACATAATAACAATGCTGCCAATCCTAAATAGATTGCATTTTTGCTATGTGTTTTTCTTCAATATTTTTTAAAATCTTGAAATATTTCCTAAAATATTTAGTATTTGAAATTCTCTGTCAATGTAAAGTCTGTATATTTTCATTTCTGTAAAACTATGCCGAACAACAAAATAAAACTGAATGGAAAAAATCTAAACCATAAAATACAGGTAGACTCTGTGTGATTTTGGTACCAAAGCAATTTTTATTGGATTTTTTTTTTTTTTTTGCTAAAACCTAGAACAGGTATAAAGATATAAATCCTACTCCTATTTGTTAGCTTAGACTTAAATAATTGAGTTTTCTAACTTTTTAAACTCAAGCTAATAATGCTGTTAACTCTCTTGGGACAATTCTTAGGAAAGCCTTTGGAAGCGCTCAGAAATAATAACCAGAGTGCATCATGTAGTTATTTGCCCTAATTGTCCCAAAAGGGAGAATAAATCTATTTTGTTCCCACCACCTCTTGAAACCAGGTTTTTCAGAAAGTCTATGTAACAGGTGATATGAGAAATTAAATATACTAGAGATGCAGCTCTTCCAAGAGTGAAGAAAAATTTTCAGAATGAGCTTTTTTCATAGCAGGATTTCACTGTTCCTTGTGTCTTAAGAACTTACTGTGCCAAATCATTTTTTTAAGATTTGGTATAAATATTACTAAATTTGATTAAATAATAACAAAAGTAATAGTATCATACACATTTACTATTTAGAAACCACCTTGGAGTGGTCATAATGTGACATATGCATAGCCTGCCTTGAGGCTATTATCATTTTAGGCTTTATTATTCATTTGCTCAAGCAGAGTTTTACCTTTTCATACCTGATGTAATACAGAGAACTTCCTGCATCATTTGTGCAAGAGGGATGAGACAGGTAAGGGAAAGTAGTTGCTGTAATCCAGAACTTGCCATTTTTTTTATTAAATGGGCTTAAACAAGATGATACTTCAGTTATTTGAAAAGACTGTGAAGGTACTGAAGACCACACACGTAAACTGGTCCAAAGATATGCTTAGGTTAAGCCCTCTAAATTTCTTCAGGAGGAGCTGTGGCAAAGCCCTGGATATCGTAGGAGAAGTGTCATTCTGCCCGTCTCAGAAATTGAGAAATTGTTATCCCCGCTGAATTAATGCTTTTGTGACACTTGGAGTGCTGCCTTGCTCACTGGCTGGCAAGTTTTTCTTGACTAAGAAATGTTAAACACAGGTGTAGTTAATTCTTTTTGCAGCTCAGATTACTCCATAGTGGTGTGTCTTCAGTTCTTTAGCCCTCCATTTTTCCACATGTGTGCAAGGACTGAGTTGTGTAAGTTTCTTTGAAAATCGGTGGACTTCAAATTGTTCAAGTCTTGCATAAAATTCTTGTAGTATTGAAGAAGACTGAATTATGTTCTTTTGTGATTTGTGCAAGCCATTACTAATGTCACTGAACTGTTGAATTTATATTTGTTCCTGCCATGGCAAGGACAAGCAATTGCTTAATGCTCCAGAGTCCAGATTCTAAGTGTTATTTTGTATAATGTAGGGAAAACTATTTGCTTTCCTGTCTTTCTAATAAGAGTGTATTTACAGTAAGATGAAGAAAATTGCTATTGGTGTGATGTTTGATATATCATAGGTATGCATGCATAAAATGGTGTCATCAGGTTTTCTGGTAATTTGAAAAGTAGGGAATTAAGCTGGAAATAAAACTGACGACCTAAGAGAGGGCTTGAGTTGTGAATCCAAGCTTTGTTAGCCATTACTAAAGAATGAAGTTATAGGTAATGCTCAAGGTCTTTATTTTTTTTGTCCAATATATTAGGAGTGTAAATTATGTATCAGTGAGGAAAACAGGAAAGAGTACAAATCCAGGAACATTAAATGCAATGTTTTAATACAGCTGTACAAGACAGATTTTTAGTAGGAACTTGCTAAAAGCTTAGAATTTAATTAAACCCTCAACTTCTTGTGAGGCGTCAGAAGCTAAGAGCTTGGAGAGGAGGCTGTTGGGGAGAACAGATATTGAAGGATTAACAGGCCACCTTATCATAGGGGAGCTGAACGTGTTATTTGAACCATCCATACACAGTAGAGGAACTTTTTTTCATAAGAACATCTATGGCTGTGTTTATAGGTACAAAGTCCTCATAGTAGATACTGTCCATTGCAAGGAATCACTGGCAGCAGTAAATAATGTTCCAGACATCCAGAAGAAACTATGGTGTGAAACTGTGGAAGTATCAGCCGGTGACATGACCGTTGCTGATACTGCAAGATACCAAGTCTGGTGCTAGCCTTTAAAAAGGACTGGAGTAAGAAGGAAAACCAGCCAGTCTTCACAGTGGGGAAAGTTATCAGTAGGATTTCCAAAGTATGTCCTGTGACCTTTTCTGTTCTACATCAGAAATGTTTTGTTAAATGGGGTGGATTCTGGAACTAAATAATTGCCATGTTGAACAGAATTATTTAGGATGTTTAAACCTCTATCTAGCTTATACCAGAAGAATCTCATTGAGTGGCTGCAAAATACAAAGAAAGTATTTAAAGTGTGTGAAACACAATGCACTAATTTAGTTATGCAAACTATGGAATAAGTCTCTGTTCACTGTAAAAAGTGCCTGTCAAATAGTCAAACACTGTGAAAATTACTGAATGAGAAAATGGAAAGCATTTGTAGACTACAAAAAAATTGCAGTCTTGTGCTGCATGTGGACCTTACCCAGTGCAGGGTACATAGAGAGACTAGTTTTATTAGAACTTCTTTTGCTAAATGGGGGGGAAAAACTCCAACAATTGCTACTGCTCTTTTGTGTTAGGCAATTTTAGGTTGCTCTTCTGCTCCTGTCAATATATCTATGGTCAGTGTTTGCATAGGTGACATGATCTTGCAGTCCAACTCAATTTCAGTAGAACTACCTTTGCAGACATGCGTTGATGTGGATACTGGTTTTACAGATCTGTTAGAATATTGTTTCTTGAAAGAATAAAAAAAAGCTTAAAAAGCTTTTTTAAAAGCTTTGTAGCAATTTATAAACCTTCTTGCATAACATTTGCTTTCACTAATTTGCCCTGTTATTGTGAGTATGCAGGAGATGCGTTACGTGTTTAAGGAGAGTGTGGTCACGTGGTGAGCTTGTGTTGATTGAATTTTCTTTACCAAAGTGGTAGTATAAATCAGTGGTACGTTCGTCTTTTCACATGATCAGGACTGGATTGAGTATTATCTAAAAGGATATAGCACATCTAAAAATATAAAGAAGCAGAACAAAAAAAATGAAAAAGGGATAAAGAGTGATAGCTCTGTTCCTACCTTTACTTGAAGGTAATGCATTTTGAAAAACACCAAGTAATGTGCAGCCCCTTGGACAAGGGAAGTGAGAGAGCATATATGTTAGACATTACATACAACCATGAAACAAACAGTATATATGAATACAGAATAGTTTTTCTTAAAATACCAGTAGTGAGGTGAGAGAGTGAAAACACATCATAATGAAGGATAATATGTAGGTTGGCAGGTAATAAGGGTTTTTTTGGCAGATGGCAGTTCTGGATGAATTAATGAATGATAGGACTCTGAGCACAGGAGTTTGGTTATAAAGTGTGGCTCATGAATTCCTGATCTGCTAGCTGGAAGAATGAACATGCAAAAAGATTAGTCATTTTCTTATGCTGTTCCTTAAACATCCAAATGGCCAGTGTCACAATTACTATGTTTTTTTTAATGTTTCATGAAAGTAAGAGATTATTTCAAAAGCTGCTGCCTGTTGCTCTCTCCAGCTCTATCCTATAATGACTTGGAAAGAAAGTGGCTGGTTCTAAACTACCTCTGGGAAGCAAAGGTGTTGGCATGATAAATTAGTATTCAACTTTCTATTTTACCAGGAGGTGGATGTGGTGTGGAGTGGCCCATAAATGGATCAAAGGTTATTAATATTAAAAATAACTTTAAAGTCGATTGTGAAGCTGCCTCTCTAAGTAGCTTCCTCCAAGTTCTGCCCTTTTCCAAACAATAGAGATGTAAATTACTATAAAATTGTGATCGTTTCTGTGGTGGGCAATAGCAGGACCTGAATATTCTCAGTTTCATGCTGCATGGCTTAGTGGCAGCTGGTGGGCTAGGAACTAGCAGATATTGCTGAATAGCTTGGCTGTTACAGGTAGCAATGAGAAATGATTCCAATTCTGCTCTTTAGAGGAAACATGGGTTATTGCAGGACGGTTCAGATACACCTTCTAAAAGGTATAGAGCCTTTTTTGGTTTAGTGATCATTGATTTGCATAAGACCTTCAGGATCTTGTATTAGGGATTCTTGAAGCAGAAGTTCAGAAGGAAACTGTGAGGCTGTGTTCATTTTATGAAAGAACCTGTTGCTTATTTTCTGAGTGGTACGTTACATAGTTCTGTGGTGTCTTTGAATTAGAAGAAATCTTGTTGAGTAATCAAAAAAGTATGAATCACTGATTAGCATCTTTATATAGTCAAGAGTACTGTTTTCTGTCTAGAATTGATTAAAAAATATGTTTTTATGGTAACAGGATGTAATTGAAACAAAACATCATTAATTTTTAAAGTGCTTTTAAAAGCATTCTCTTTTTACCTTACCTTCCTCTTTCTGCGCTGGAAAGCAACATTCAGGTTTGTTTTTCATTCTTTTAAGGTGTAAATTTTGATTCGGACAAAAACATTTTATAAAAAAATTACCAAAAACGTATTGACAAGCTATCTAGCTGTAAACAGACAACCGTGTTTTTGCATCCCATTCTACACATCTATGTCTCCCTTCTACTACACGTAAGATTTGGTTTGGTAGTTGCATAAAGATTTTATGGGGAAAATTTCTCTGGATACTGTTTTTCTGTCTATGAGTATGTTCTCCATCTTGTTGAAAATTTAGGCAGCACCAGACATGTCCTGAAATTAGGAATGCCAGAGAGGTGCATCTTCAGTCTTAGCATTGTTAGCTGTAAAGTGAAGTCTGGTAGTCGGAGCTCTGCATAGTAGAGGTGGCTTATTCATATATCTTAGGCATCTCCCTTTACAGGCTTTCAAAAATGGTGAAGTCCTTTGTGCATATACTGCCTCTTGTTTTGCATTGAGAAAATAAATAAGCAAACAAACAAAAAGTAGTGTCTTTCCCTTGTAAGTTTTATGGTCTTCCTAAAGAACATCTCTTATCTCTTTGTTTCATTACATGTTTTTCCCCATACTGTGTTTCTCCCTAAGTTGAGACTGTAGTTTCTTTAGATTAAGGAACAAGTTTATATGTACAGAAATAGCATATCCCCTCAGATTCTCATATAATTCATTTTCTAAATAAATATTTTTAAGATGAGTTTCACGGACTGGAGAGGGTGCCTGGCTAAAATGTGGGAAACTGTTAGCAACCATCTTAAACGTAGAACTAGCAAGCTGAACAGTAACACACTGGAGATAATTCTGTAGTAAGTTTGCTTAGAAATGTATGAGCTCAGGCAACTTGTTGCTTTTAGATATGTGTGTGTGTGATTTGAAGGATTTGTCTCGTTTCTTAACTTATTAAAACATATTCATTGGTCAATTGGAAGTACTAAATTGTATGAAAAAGTAATTTAAAAAAATACATAGCTTTTTGCGTTCAGTGAGTACTCGAAAAACTTGAGCTTTATCCTTCCTTGTCATTTGTAGTAGACTGGAGGGTATTCATGCTAGACAGCAATTGGTTTTTTTACAAGTGATCATTTCACAGGTTCTTAGTTTTGCAGGTTTTGCAAAGAGACATTAACCAGTGATGAAATTGTAATCAGTTCTTCTTTTAGATTCAAAGTTTTTGTAGACTTGGTCAATGGGGAGTGTCATGAAATGCATGTTGAAGTTGCTTTCAGTGTATTGTTGCCACCCCTTGTTGATGTTGTTCTGCCCCTGCTTCCCAAGGTGTGCAGTTTCTTAGATATTCTTGAAAGGGCAAATTCTTGGATATTTTTCAGGAGTTTAAATTCAGCATGGAGTTCAGGTTTGGCAAAATAGCTTAAAATTTCATGCAACTAGTCTTTTATGCATTGTATGGCTGGATGGATATGGGCTATTATTTGTCTAGTTTCCTATTAAATGGATTTTACTAGAGATTAGTTCAAGGTGAATACATGGGGCCCAGTTCAGTGCCATGTTGCATTTCTCTTCACAAGAAAAACACTATATTGGGCAGGCTGAATTAGAGAAGCAGTATGTATGAGCAAAATCTTTTTGTGAGAGACCTGGTGCAATCTGTATAAACCGGGAAGGATCTGTGGCAGATTGAATCACTTCAGCAGCATGGCAAAACATTGCTTGGCAAAAATGGCAGCAGGATGTACATGCTGGAGAGCAGGAAGAAAACAGAAGATAAAACTGATGTTTTGTCAGTAGTAGAAGAGATTTTTATCTCTGCCTCACAAAAAGGGAGTCTAGGAGTAAGTGGGAAAGGTCACTTTAATAGTCAAAGATCCTGTGACAAACAGTATTAAGGGTGCCAGGGCTGTGTTTGCTGGGCTGTGCTGTCCATTTTTCCAACGGCAGTTCTCAGGTATTTCATTATTAGTGTTGGTGTCACAGCTGCTGAGATTTTTCTTTTTTTTCTTGGTAGAAGGTGAGTGATAGCATTTTTTAAAGGATTGGTAGTGTTTTAGTATCATTGGTTGATGTTGGAGGAATGAAAAATTTGGTTTTGTCACACCCATCCACCATCCAAAGCTTGATATGGGGATTTCTTGTGAAGTGGGTTGGGTATAAAGCATATTTTATTTGAAGAACCTACAATGGACAACCCCCCTCATTGTGCACCTTCCCCTCCCCAATCCCAGAAAACAACGGCAGTTCCTCAAAATCTGGCTTAAATAACAATTTTAAAATTGCACATTTTTAAGGAAAACAGTCATCATGAATTAGCATGCTAGTTTGCTTCATAGCATTCATTAATACTGCACATTATGATTGCATCAAACGTGTGAGAAAAGGGTCGTCTTTGTGTTGTTATTTTCCCTTGGCACTTAAAAGAGTGAACAGTCTTTCCAAAACCTCAGAAGTATTATTAAAACCCCTAATATTCAGAATTGTTTCTGAGTGAAGTGCCAGTTTCTCTCAACTATCCACTTAACTCCTGTTTTCTGGCCACTGTTCTGGCCTTTTCTACTTACTAGACACTGTTTTTTTTTTTTTTATTAGCCCCTCTACATTTTGGATTTACAGTTTTATTTGGTATGATTGTCAAATCATAGATAAGAAAATAAGAGACATAAGACACTGCAAAGGCAAACTGGGAGTTCTTGTGATTTTATTTCAAGATCTTTAATCATTTTATATACCCCCCATCTCCTCTGTAAGATATCCTTACCCTCCATTTATATATTCTCTACAGCTAAGCCCGTTACAGATATATATGTTTATTTTTTTTTTTATTGGAGCTAGACGTGGAATAAAAAATAAAACTTTTCACTTGCATGTGTACC
>JANHGB010048035.1:0-25915 GCA_026283785.1 Coracopsis vasa
CTGCCCATGGCAGGGGGTTTGGAACTAGGTGATCTTAAGGTCCTTTCCAACCCTAACTATTCTATGATTCTATGATTACAGTAAGCAAAAAGCCTTAGGAGAAAAATTTGTTGCCATAACTTGTCATCCTACTAAAAAAAAACCAAAACAAACAAAACCCCACCAAAACTCAAATAAAACAAAACAAACAAGTATAAACCACAACAGCAAACAAATCAAATGTTTTGTGAGCTTTCATTACTGAATGCTTCATTACTCACTGAGCCCTTCATTACTAGTACAGATACAGAGCTGTTGAATCAATTTGTAAATTTAGAGGAAAAACTGATTAGAAACAATTAGGATGAAATTACTATTAACTAGTGAATAAGATCTTACAAGATTAACACCTTCAATACTGCCTCAGGAAACCAGATTTCCTGCCTTTTTAGAAGTTTTGAAAGTATGAGATCCCTAGAAGATTTGACCCTCAAAAATCTGCTACAGAATTACGATATTATTTCCTCAGAAAAATAGTGTAAGGGAATTCACAGGTGTTTGGAAAACTCACGAGATCCTCTGTGGCTGAAGATCTCTAGAGCAGACTATCCAACATCTTACTCACAGCCAAGAAATAACCCAGGTCCATGATGGGAGACCATAATGAGTGAAGAACCTTAGTGATTCTTGTGACATAATTGCTCAGCACTTAAAAATGAACAAATAAATTGAGGAAAGTAACATTAAATTTTTGTAAAGTGAAAGGTACAAAACAAGTATCAGTGAACTGGAACCAAATTACTCCCTCGTAATTTGACAAGATTTATGTAAGAAAGCCCTGACTGGGTAAGAGTAGTAGTAAAGCTGATTAACTGAGGGAAGGAAGAAAGAGGAGATACAGCTGCTTAATTAAGTGAGAAACAGGGAGTAATGGTCTCTATTTCCTGGCTTTAAAAATGTCTGATTCCCACTAAAATTAGTAGTTGCAGAACAATTTCTGGGGTTTTTTGCAATGTGAAAAAAACAAATATTTCCACACAGAAAAAACAACTGCTTTATCAAGACAGTGATGAAGGATATCATGTCAGTTTTTCAGCACTGTAAATCACTGGAGAGTGATTTTTAAACAGGTGCATGTTTTCAATCCAAGTATCCATCTGAGCGATAATAATTTGCAATGACAGCTTGTGATCCCAAGCTCAGACTTGGAAAAAGCAGAAATGAGACAGCTTTAGCTGTCTGAATAGACACCACTGATGGAACAGAAAATATACACTTACTACACTCCTGGTTTCTACTATGCAAAAGTAGACTACCCTATGTGCTCTATTTGCTAGTACTTGACAAGAAAGTGAGCTTTCAAGGTCTCAACATAAACTTTTTTCTTTGTACAGGTCTTTTTAGCTGAAAGATGCATGTGATCAGAAATAAAACTACAGGAAGGTTTCACTACAACTAGGACATGATGAATAAATAGAGACAGTTACCCTGGGGAGAAAAAAAAAAAAAAAAGAAAAAACACAAACAAACAAAAAAACCCAAACCACAAACGCACCCGATAATTTTGTTAATTCCTGAAAATCAATGCTCACAATTGCCACTGACCATTCCTATTAGCAGCTAAGAATTTATCATGCATTTGGTCACTAAGGATGCAATTCAGATGCCTACACATTGGTACTTGGTACCATTTAAGACACCCAAGAATATGGCTCCTGTCTCCACCTGCTGTTCCACTGAGTCTTCTCTAAGTCCTAAACCTCATCTGCTTGACTTAAACAGAAGTTCTAGGACATCCGATACAGCAGTTGATGCAAATAGCAGAGTACAACCTGAATTTGAAACAATATGAAGAACCTGCTATCATTCTGGAAGTCATTTTAAGGTTATTAACATAATTCTCTATGGTAAAGTGTTAGGAGCAGTATTCTGTTGGCTTACTTGAACACAAACCCACAAAAATCTGAACTAAATTTATGAATACTTCATGTGTCTTAATAATGAAATATGCCTACTGCATCATACCATTATGTTGTGTGGTTTTTTGACGCACACCAAAACTAAACCTCTTTCTGAAATGTGTAGTCCTGGTCTCACTCTGAAGTGCAGCCAGATGCCAAGCTTATCAATGTTGGGTTTATTTTTCTTTTTACTGTGTACATCTATACAAATGTCAGAACAAACCACAAAGCTCTGTAACGAATCCAAAGTATATTTTCTAGTATTAACTCAGAAAATCAACTCTTCGGAACAGATAGTCTTCTATACCTTGCACTAAGTCACTAGCTATCTGACAAAAGAAACCTTTTTTTGTTCAAGGATATGAAAAGACAGTGAATCATAAGTTTGTCTTTTCATACTGGTTAAAAGAGAAAAGGAGGTGAAGCAGACACTATCCATTTGGGTGGTGGAGGAAGAAGCCTTTTTTTTTGAATTATTCATTAAACACCAAATAAAAATAGTGCGTCTTCAAGAAAATCCTCAGATGTTGCTGAGATGTGGAAGGTTTGGAGAGCAAAATGCCAGTTCATTAGAGAAGTTCTGATGGACTGATTTCCACAGACACGATTTGAAAGCAGTCAAATTATTGGTCTTTTAGTCTGTCATCAGATCTATAAATATTCAGTCCTTCCTTTCCTAGTAGAAATCTCATGATGAACAAAGGTGTTAGCTACTGTGTCCTATGCTGTACAAGTTTTTCTCCCCCTGTCTCATGAGCCTTCATTTATTCTCTCCTTGACATTTGGTGGGGTTTTTGGTGTGGGGTTTTTGGTGTGGGGCTTTTTTTTCCCTTCCACTTTTCAATACGTGCTTGTTTCTGGCAAATAAAAAATCAAAGTAATGTTGTAAAACAAACAAACAAAAAAGAGCAAAGCACATTGTATTTAAGTGTTAAGAATATGAGTATAAAACATAATTATCAAAGATATTTTTTGTGAAAAACATTTTGTAAGCTAAAAATGAAACCACATTTACCATGCACAGACATTCAGTGTTGATAAATATTTTAAAATATTTTTTAAAAAGTTTGGTCTCATTTAGCTCAATAAGAAAAAAATAAGCAGATGGCAGCACAGTATGTGCCTTTTGGATATTGTGATAAGATCTCCATTGCTGAAATGTAAAAATTACCTTGTGGCTATTTCATCAGTATAGTAAGCTATGCTGTTTGAAATGCAGAAACAGACATTTAGAATTATGAATTAACTCAGTGTGCAGGAGTGTCTTCAAAGCAAATTACAGTTCAAGTTCTGAACAGAGTTTTTACTTGAACAATCTTTGTAATATCGCAGTTAAAAGATGCCCATAAAACAGCTATTAGTTAGGCTTCCTGCTTTCTTTTAATATGCCAATAATAAATATTATAGCTACAATAAACTACACAATACCTGAAAATTGCTGTTGTGAGATCTTTGACTCTGAAGTTAATTAAGAAATGTTATACCAGTAAAATGTAGTATAACACAGAATGTCATGTAATAGTTTAAAATGTATCTCTGGGATGCACAGAAGTGTAAATATAGTTTGGAGTTTGTTTGACTTTTAATATGTATTTCTCAAGTTATATATATTTATATATATATACATATACACACTAAGGATATGGGTTTTTTTCACCTGAATACAGATGACTAGAAAAAAACAGTTACAGCATCAAACAAGAAAGGCAATGACAGATAAAGATTCTTGAAGAAACAGCTGGGGTTATTTATCAACATTATATTTATCACAAAATACTCCCTACTTGGCTGCAGACATTTTAAGAGCCACTTCCTTGGGGGAATAAACGTCTAAGCACAAAGCTTCTACTGCCTATTTGCAGCCCAATTTTAAAGAGGATGTAGGAAAAAGAAGTCCAACTGCTGGGGAAAGAACCATGGGTTACAACTACATGGTATTTTACAGGCAGTTGATACTGGCTTTGACTGCACTCCAGGCTGGCTGGCTGCAAGCCAGCAGCAGACCAGAAGATGCCAACGTACAATTAACATGGCACTGAGTTTGAGCTAATAAGCCTTGCTGGGAGACAGGGTTTTCAGGCTCTTGTGGCACTCAGGCTCAGCACCATGCTAACACAGCTACATGGCTTCCAGTTTAGAGCTGGCTTGCATCCAGCTGGTTCAGAGAACAAGCAAGGACAGCTGGTATTTGCTCTGAATGTGGACGAGATTCACTAGTGACTGCCACTGCCTACAGAAAACACACACAGCAAAGACTGTGCTGCTAGCAGGACCTTCTGCTCCTGTTAGCTGGAAATGCAGGACAGATGCTGAAGGTACTTGGAAGGCAAGTTGAAGGTATAAGCAAGGGGAAAATTTTATCTAAGACGCAATTCCTAAATATATTTTTTCTGTCAATCTTCAATGACTAAATAATTATGCTGTCCTGTGACACTTCAAGCATAACTGCTTCATATTCATAGAAGAAAACAGCACAAATGACTGACAGATGCAGTGCACAAAACAAAGGTCACATCTGCCCACAACAACATGCAGACATAACCAAAAATCCCCAAAGCTGCTTGCATCATCATGTTCTGAGTTCACAAAAACATTTGAATTATAACTCAAAGACCAGCCTATCAGCTGCAGGAATCATGAAAATTCCAACAGCGAAATTAACAAACCCAGACTTCCAACTTAGGGATTCCATTTCAGACAGACAAGTGAAAAGAAAGTCTAATGCAAGGCTCAGTTTATAACCCTAACAGTATATGCATATCAGGAGGTTAACTCAGTAATAGGATGTAATTCCACTTACTCCAGTGGGTTAGGAGGCAATTAAGAAAAAGATTTTCACTGAGAGGATGCTCAAACACTGGAAACAAGCTTCCAGGGAAGCAGTCATGTCAGTCTTCAAGAAGCATTTGGACAACACTCTTAAGACAGATGGATTTAACTTCTAGGTTGTCCTATGTGGAATCAGGAGATGGACTGGATGATCCTCATAGGTCCCTTCCAACTCAGGATATTCTATGATTCTGTGATTCAGTTAAAACAAGCTGTGGTGAACCAGACTGAACATGTTTTTCAGGTACAATAACCCTCCCTGCACCTAACCTCATAGACAGTACATAGAGTAAAAATGAAGAAAAAAAACCTGATAAAGAAGTTGTGAATTAAATGGAAAATAAAGTTATTAAGGGAGGTGAAAAAAATTAATAGAAGCTTTTTTAAAAAATGACTGCTACAGCTGAACCCAGGACATACATATAAGGATTCAATGCAAAATCATCAACTCTTTATTTAGGTCCAGTATCAATAGCAGGCTACACTGAGTGTGGTGTGCTTAAGGCAAAGTAAAGATTGCACTGGATAAGTCTCAGGGCATACATCTACTTACCGAATGCAATGAGCTTGTAAGCCTCAAAGGTGAACTGCTGCAGTTTAAGACCAGTTTTGACGGAAGTAGACAACACGCAGTAAAGAAGGCAAGATCATATGTGGAAAGGTGTGGAACAGATCTGCCTCAGAACTAGTTGCTGCTGGCACAAGGTAGAGAAAGAGTTTCTTCCCGACAGGATGAAAAGATGAGTGAGGAGCTGGTACTACTTGGAACCTGACTTTTGAGAGACAATCCTTGAGAATTCTTTCCCAACTAAGGAAATGAAGGTAACAAATGTTAGATGAGGAAAGCTAAGCCCAGCAATTCCCTTGCTGGAAAAAAACCCAACAGCTCTACAGACTCTACCAAAGAACAACTTAGTAATTTAGCTTCACTATACAGGAGGTACTAGTTTTCACAAGACAGAACTACTGAGTATCTGATACCAAACTTAAAGTCGTGAGAAATACATTTTTTTTTTTGGTATGAAACTTAATTACTAAAACTAAGGATTATACTGAGGGTTTCTTTGATACCCCCTTTGATACACTGTCCCAAATGCACTTCATTCAGTGTCTAAACCAGCAAGATTTAATTGTAACAGGAGGTATTTTGCAATTGGAGGCAAATTCGCTACTAGCAGTTCATCAAACTGTTTCAGAGAACTACTGATCAAAGGTGTTTTACAATTGAGGTACCTATTCCTACTCAATATACACATTAAAAGTGCTTTTCTACTGTCTCGAAATTTAATCCAAAGTTTAAATACTGAGGCATAGTTAGGAAAATTTTATATGGGTAGAAAGTAAATACCCTTCACTGTATAACCAGGAATGTGGGCTGTTAAATACATAGTTGAATACAAAGATATCTACAGTCATTCCTTCCCAGCCTTAAGAGCAATGCAACAAGGTCTTCACATCTGGAGGATCCACAAAATCTTCTGTTTGTACCACACAGCACTGAATGGCAGGTACAGGTAAAACTCTTGAAACTGAGCATCTTCTCTCTGTGAGTAACAGGTCTCAGATTTATCCTAGAGCCTAAGTTTGTTTGTGCATCTGGATCTCCAAGAAAGGTCAGCTTCAGCAACATATAGTCGTACTTTCTCCTAATACCATGGGCTAAGAGTAATTAAAAGCCTTTGTGGGTGCACAGCCTTTCCATGTAGCAAATGAGTAGCTGTGGCACAGGAACTGGACTTGAGCTGCTTACAAGTTGTCAGCAGCCAGGGGACTGGCTAATTCGCTTCTGAATCCATGCTTCTGAATTCAGGTGTCTTAAAAAGATGAATTCATAAGTACAGATTTTATTCCTCCAATTACTACTTATGACAATATTTCTGCTATTTTTACTCTGTTAGACTCTCTACTTGTAAATATTCAGTCTCTGAAACATCTTAAAGACAACTCATGCCCCTGAACATGGCAGTAAAAATATAGCTAAATCAGTGGTCTTGTTCCAGCAATAGATATCATATGTCACCTAGGATGTTTTTATTCATGAAGTGTGCATTGCCTCAATTGCCAATTACACAGATTCCGCTTATATCTATTCTTGAATCCTATGAAATAATGAGACCTCCCATAAGTCAATGAAAAAAATAAAGGTCTTGTACCATTCATGCTTAAATACTAAAACCAATACTTTCACATCTTTATTGCCTAAAGAAACAATTATCAAAGAAAAAGGAAGAAAAAGGAAGATGCAGAATAGGGTTACAGAATAACTACATTTCTTAATGGAAGTAATTTATTTGAAGAAGTGCCTTTTCAGTTCCTAAAATACATAATTACTTGTCTCAAATCCAAAATCCAGTGCCTTTAGAGGTTGAGGTGCTTTTAGAATTTGAGGGATCCTGATTTTTGGGGGCCAAGGTTTCAGAATTGCTTCTCAATGTGCCAGTGATAACAAAACAAGATGTTAAAGCTCAAGCTTGTAGAAATGTCAAAATACAAAGTCCATGTGCCTCAAATCCCATCTTCTCAGGTCTATGTAAGTTTCAAAGAGACAAAGTGAAGGTTTACTTTTAACATTTATATGAATTGTAAAATAAATCAAACTAAAACAAAAATCTAAAATGAAACTAAAATGAAAACCAAAGCTGAATCAAGTTGAATTGAATAACATATTTTTAAATTTGTAAGGTCCCTCACTAGATCACATTACTACAGTGGGTTTAATATAAAGCCTGAACACTAAATAGCCTCTGACTTCTTAAGGATTGTACAAAGTGTGGATGTTGATGTCTAAGCTCCAGTTCAACCTTTTTCCTCCTGCTTTTCACTTTTTCCTTCACCTGTACTTTACTTCAAAACATAGTTACAACAACTTGAGACCCCCCCAAAATGAACCAACCAACCAACGTAGATTTCCCTAACACTTAAGCAGCAATTGCTTTCCCTCCAGCATTTGTCTAGAGTACTATTTAGTACTGTCTCTAATTATCAGATTTTGGATATCCATCCATTTTGTAAAAATAATATAACCAAAAATTATCAAGTATTTATATAAAATATAAGCATATCAGTATTAACTGGATTAAAGAAAGGATTATATTGACTATTTTAATTTCAGTATGTGCTGAAATTAAATTAAATAACCTTCATCCATCCCGTGAGCCTCTAGATCTGACAGCAAAGTCTTTGAAGCTGACATTCTCTTTAACATTATTCTGACTGCAGCAGAATAAAAATTCCTACTTAGCACTTACCTAGCACTTTTTATCTTCAAAGCATTTTTCAAGCATTATAATTAATTTTGACAACAACCTGGTGAGGCTTGTAAGAGTCATCCTCCCTAGGTGATAACATGGGAGAAACAAGAGAATTTGCTTACCTAAAAAAGAGAGGTGAGGAATAAAGTTTGAAAGTTTCCAATTCTTTGTTCTATGTTTTGATCACATCTACAAACAGCATTTTGAACAGTATTTATTGCTGCTATTGTCTCATTATAATGTATTTTAGTCTTAAATCATGAAAAAAAAAAAAACAAAGGAAAATTCACATGCTGAATATAGAACCTCATCTTAGTACTGTGTATTTACCATGAAATATTTTCACTACTTACAGTACATACACATAAATACAAACAAGAGACCCGAGAACTTGTTTCTCACCTTGAACTGGTAGATTTCAATGTATCAAAAATTATTACAATTTCTATTTCTTTTATAGGCAAGATTCCTTACTCTTTGAAACACTATCATTTCCCTGCTGTGTAAATCAGCCATTTTGTTTTCTGACTACATGAGTGACTGTTTCAAAATCCAACAGCACAAAAGGCACAGGGAAGGCAGCGGAAAATCCTTTTTTCATTGTTTTTGTCCCTGAATGACATAAAAGTGGCGTAATCACTGCTCTTGCAGACAAACAGCTGGGAATCTTCTGCAATAGGAACTCATTTCAGGTATTAAATGGCAGCAGCTGCCTGTTTGGTTTTTTTCTCTTTCTGCATTCGAGGAGTAAGCCCAGGGAGGGAACTGTAGTTTCCCTCTTCTTTAGCAGATGTTGCAGTAACTGTCTGTGAGCATACCCACACCAGTGCAGGACAGAACAGACTGCAGTATGAGAGCCTACAAACTAAATATCAAATTATCATGAAGATAACTCCTAACTGGGAAAGCATAAGACTAATTAATCCTCTGCCTGACCTGTGGGAATAGAGATTTCTCACTATTATTTTCGTGCTTTTTAGACACATATGACTCTATAGGTATCAACAAAATGGTATCACATGGAAGTTCAGAAATGCAGTGGAAATGCATGATCAGTAGTTGCTACTAAGTTTCAATGTAAACGAGAGTACAGTCATCTTTCAGATGTCTGTAGGAATTACACTACTGTAGAAAATGTCTGCAGATTGTGATTTAGGATCATACTGTCAGAATAATAGAATGATTTGGGTTGGAAGGGACCTTTAAAGATCATCTACACCACCCCCCTGCCATGGGCAGGGCCATATTTCACTAGACCAGGTTGCTCAAAGGCCTGTCCAACCCCGCCTTGAACACTTCCAACAATGGAATATCCACACCTTCACCAGGCAACCTGCTCCAGTGCTTCACTACACCCACAATAAAAAATTACTTATGTCCAATATAAATCTACTACTCATCTTCAGTTAAAAACTACTGTCCCTTCTCCTGTCATTATAGGTATTGTTAAAGTGTCTTCCTGTCTTTCTTATAAGCCACCTTTAAGTATTGAAGTCTCCCAAAGCCTTCTCTTCTCCAGGCTGAACAACCCAAACTTTCTCAGCCTGTCTTCACAGGAGATGGGTTCCAGCCCTCTGATCGTTTTTGTGGCCCTCCTCTGGACTCACTCTAACAGGTCCAAGTCTTTCTTGGATTATGCACCTCTAAGAGCCCTTATTCTTCACATTCCTTGCCATTCCTAACCCCATCCCTACACATCCAGGCATTGTGCCTATATTCCTCCCAGGATCCATATGACATGACAAATTCTTACTGAAAAATTTGCCAAACATTAGTAGAAGTCTGTTATGAACCACCCAACCAAAATGAAACAATAGATGAAGCATTTTTCAAACAACTGGGAGAAGTTTCATGATAGCTAGCCCTTCTTCTTGTGGGTGGCTTCAAGCTACCAGCTATCTGCTGAAAGTACAATACAGTAGAGCAGAAACACTCTAGGAGGTTCTTAAGAGGGTGTGGAAGGTAACTTCCTAACCCAGCTGTTTAGTGACACAACTAGGGGAGATGCCTGGCTAGATTTGCTGTTCACAAACAGAGAAGGATCAAGTCTATGGGGCTGGATGAGTTCCACCCAAGAGTGTTGAAGGAGCTGGGAGAGGACCTTGCCAAGTCACTTTCCATCTGACCACACTTTCCATCTGACCACACTAGACCACAAATGGTCTAGTAGGCAAGTTCCAGAGGACTGGAGATTGTTGAACAAGACAACTCTCAACAAAAACGGCAGAAGGAAGACCTTGGAAACTACAGGCCTATGAGCCTGACCTCAGTGCCTGGGAAAGTCAAGGTCATGGAGCAGATCATCCTATGTGCACACACCATGTTTTGGAAAATGGAGACATCAGGCCCAGTCAGCATAGATTCATGAAGGGCAGGTCCTGCTCAACCAACCTGATCTGCTTCTATGACAAGGTGACCTGCCTGGTCGATGAAGGAAAGGCTGTGGACATTGTCTACTTGAATTTTAGTAAAGCATTTGACACTGCCTTCCACAGTGTTCTCCTGGAAAAACTGGCTGTTTATTGCCTGGATAGCTGGATTCTTTGCTGGGTTAAGAAGTGGCTAGATGGCTCAGCCTAAAGAGTGGTGGTAAATGGTGTCACATCTAGTTAACGTTAACAAGTGGTGTCCTTCAGCGCTCGGTATGAGGGCCAGTGTTTTTTAATATCTTCACTAGTGATCTGGATGAGGGAGTTGAGTGCACCCTCAGTAAACTTGCAGATGACATCAAGTTGGGTGGGAGTGCTGATCTGCTGGAGGACAGAGAGTCTCTGCAGAGGGATTTGGACAGGCTGGATCAATGGGCTGTGGCCAATGGTATGAAGTTCAACAAGGCAAAGTGATGGCTCCTGCATCTGGAGGTTTGACTTGATATTAAAGGTCTTTTGCAATCTAGTTGATTCTATGACCCTATAATCAGTCAAACTACAATGCTTTTCCTAAAATTAGACTTCTTTTTACCTAGTTACAGCCACTCCTCTGAAAAGCAATTCTCAAAGTAAAACAGTGTTAAGGCAGTTGGCTGGCTCCCACAACTAAGGATTACCTTATGTAAAGCCTAACTGGTATCTGAGGAGAATGATACCAGATACTTGCCCATTCTGTACCTTTTTGTTGTTATATTCTTATCTCTAAGCCTGTTTTTAACCTTGGCCAGTGTGTTACAAGTTAAAACCGGAGTGTTTTTACTTCTCTGGAGGTAACGAATCAAAAAAAGCAGTGGTAAATGCCTGAAATCCAAGGAAAATATGGGGACTGTGGGAGCGGCTTTTATTATTATTATTATTGCATCACTGTCTGTCTGTAGTATTACATAACTATATAATATATAGAATACTATAATATTACTATTGCTAATGTAATACACAGCATTATAATAACATATAATTAAGCAGTAACACAATTAGTGTATTGTATATACAACAGAATACTCATATCAAGTGTTTCGTGTATTAGGAATTTGTAAAGGCTAAGATTAATTCTTTCTGGAAGTTGGGTTTTGTTTTGTTGGGGGTTTTTTTATTGTTTGGGGTTTTTTGTTGCTTGTTTTTTGGTTTGGTTTGGTTTTTTTTTTCTATAGTCTTTTATTACATTTCTTCAAGGTATTGCTTATTTGGTTGCTTTTTTTTTTTTGTCAAGCATGTATCAGGTTCCCTTTGCTTTATAATTTTAGATAAATGCTGGATTTTTCAGAGTATGTGCAATTTGCACAAAAACCCCAACCTACATTTATAGAAAGTATTGCTTGCTTCTGCTTTGGTAAATCCTTACAAATCCTCCTCATAAAATAAATCTATACCCACAAACACAGACATGCACACACACCATAATTGCAGGCACATAGACAATTGAAATAGAGATAGGCAAATACAAGAGAAGCAGAATCATTTACATGGAAAGATGCAGACCCATTATAGAGCGGAAAACTAGTAGTGGATATCTATGTCGTAAGTAGTTGCATTTCAGTGCTCTCATTTCAACTATTTGCATGCAAAAGTGTAACAGCATTAGCATAACTGCTCTGCAATATGGCATAATTGCTGGAGCAATATAAAACTCATACGTTCCAAAAAACGTATGTATACACAATTTCTGCAATAACGTCAACGGAAAAAGAGACCAACAGCAACAACCAAAGACCTAAAAAATTTTCTGAAGGACGAGGGTTAAAAATTTGAGTTCAGTAAAGCTCTGATCTCTAGCTACCCCTTATTTTCTTCAACCTACCATACTGCACAGAAAAGAACTGTTAAAGAGCTGAATGCTTAAGAAAAATTTCAAAGTAGGTGTGTATCATATTAACTATCGATATTTATCTACCTCAAAAACTATTCCACTAAATGCAAAGGTTTTCTTGTGATTAAAAAAGAAGGCATAACTCCTTCAAGCTACCTAGCTATTTCTCCAGCACCAGGGGATACTAGCAAATACAAAGGCTTTGGATTTATATTGTATTCCTTTTAGAACAGACAGCTGGGAGGGGAAAAAAAAAATAAAAGCAAGCCATGCTGCAATAATTCTTCAAAAATCCTAGCTGCATGTCTTTCAAGGGAGAGTCAGATACAATTTAGAAGCCTTCAGGTTAATTTCTAGAATACTGAAGGCAAACTTGTGGCTGGCCTATGCCAAGTAAAATGAAAATCCATTTTTGCTTTCCTGGTCTCCTTTAACACAGAGAGCTGGAAAGATTCAATTGCGGTTTTCTACAATTGATGTATGCAAAGCAAAATTGAAGTTTATTTTCTCTTTTTTTCTGTATTCAGCCATATTTCATGTCTCAATTTCAAAATATAGTCGTTTACCAACTGTTTCCACCAGTCTACTTCTGGAAAGTTATTTCTGAAAACAAAATACTTGTTACATTTTTAAAGAACTGAATATGATAGAGCACATATTATAGTAGTGCAAGCTCCATTTCTAACCTAGATATAAATGTTGCCAAGACGTTTCTTAGACTCTTATGGGCGAGTCTGTAGTTCCTGTAGTTCTGGTAGTTCTGGTAGTCTCCCAAATCCCCTTCACCTTGCTGGGTATAAATGCTGTTTCATATTTGAAGATACGAAAGATTTTCAAGATTTCTCGCTGTGTGTAGTTCAATACTTGCAAGGATGAAGGAGCTGTGCAGCATAGCTAGAACTGTTAACATCCCTTTACACCAAGCCCGTATCATACAGGTAAGTTGACCACACAGCTGAAGCTTCAAAATGAAGCAGCTCTAGTCTGGCCCATCACCTTTTCCTACTGGATGCTATGTATGTCAAAGAAGTCTGCTTTCCTGCACCAAAATAACAGACATTCCCGTAACCTAAAGAAAAAGGAAAAACATAGCAATTCCAAAACCAAACACGTTAAAAAAAAAAAAAAAAAAAAGGAAAAAAAACCAACCCCACAAACCAGATTTAAAAAAAGCTATTAAAACTCATTCTGCTAAAAACCGAAATCTAAACCTACTTCAGACTGATGAAAGCCTGCAGTCACAAAAAGCTGAACTTCTAAAGAACATAACAATAAAATGAATCAACAAGGTGGTGCTCATACAGAATTATTTAATCCAACATGAATATTTATAATCAGCAGTCCAGATTATGCATAGTTAAGGTGACATAAAATCAAAATGGCATAAAAATTAAGTGAGCCACCGGTTTAAGTGGTATATATCACAGAATGGTTAGGGTTAAATCTAGCTCCAACCCCCCTGCCATGATACAGAGGTGAACGTGCCTTGCCTGTACTTCATGCTGGCATGCTGGCAATGCTAACACAGTTAAGATAGAGCAGACCAGCCTAACTGAAATGCTCTGCAGCTAAATTGCAAGTGTTCTTCTGGCATATGGGACAGCCTAGCGCTTGAAGGGGCTAGCACCTATGCTGCCATGATTTTAATGCAGTGAACTAGTCTTATTTATACCACTGGTTCCAGGGACAGCCAATTCAGTATCAGGGAAGAAACTGTGGCATCATTTTACTGCACAGAAGCATTTTCTGATTAGAAAGCACGTGAGGTACATTCGAAATGTGTTGGTCTTTATTTCTCCAGCATTCTTGCAGTTGCAATGCTACCTTCTGTGGGCAGAGCCTTGCCTCGTTTCTCTCACTGCAGAACAGCAATAAACCTGCTTTAGAAAAACAGAAAACGCAGCTGGCCATGCCTTTAGAAACACAGAACGATTCAGGGCCTTAGGTATTTATCAGTTCTTCACCCATTTCTTGCGTGTATACACTGGACCATTATTTTAGCTGATACGAGCAAGTAAAACTTGCAATGCAGCTACATTTCACGGTAGGAGCTGAGGAACTGCCTCTTCGTATTTTCACTCAGTGAGTTTCTTCCCTTCAGGGTTGCAGCCTGCAGCAGCGGTTCAGAGGTTGCCTACCCCCATTCATCCCGCAAAGCCTCCCCTAGCTGGTATCCCTCTGGCATGTCCTCGCAGGTTATCTTCTCCCCGGGAACCACCACAGCTTCTCCTCCCGGGGGCATACACGGGGCAGGACCGGCAGGGCCCAGCAGCCTTTGGGTTTTATTCCTTTCTGCTGCCCTTGAATCCCAAGAACTACCTGGACGTTTCCACCATGCTTGGCGGTCCTCCCTGTCGGGGCCTGAACTGTGAGGATACCGCTCTTCGCGAGCCAGCCAGTTCACGGCATCCGACATAGCAGCCGTGGCAGGCTGGTGACTACGCTGGGCACTCAGGGAACAGCCACGGGATCACCCGACTCGACAAGCCCCGGGAGTGACCCCTACTGGGCAGCCCGGAGCCGCCCGCCTCAGCCGCGGCCAAAGCCACCGGCACAGGACCCCTGGGCGGCCGCAGCGTCCCACAGACTCCTCATGCGGTGCTCCCTGATCACAACGCTGCCGGGGCGCACTCATTGGCCCCACACCCTCCCCTGCGCCCCAGGACCCACACGGAAGTTGTTAGGGCAATCCGCCTTGGCTAGCAACCAGTAGCAGCCGAGCCGGCGCGGAGAACAGCCAATCACAGCCGCCTCAATGGAGCATGCCGGCGTCGGCGGACATTTTGCAGCGGGCCACCCGCCTGAGCCGAGCGCCCGGCGAACGGAGGCCCTCCCGGGCACTGGAAGAGGAAAGCTGACAGTTGTGGAAGGGTTTGAGTTGGAAAGCACCTCTAGTCGTTTAGTCGGGAGTGTGTCTCAGGAAGAGAGTATACTGCAAATTGTCATCCCTGACGTCAGCAGGACGTCAAAACTGTGTTGCTGTTACAGTTTTTACAATACAAGGAATTTAGAATACCCAGAAAGTTGAAGTTAGTGGCTTAATGTTTTGAACCACTATGTTCAACTCCCCATCTCAGAAACTAGTAGATTCAACACCGCTGTGCTGTTACTCTGGTAAGGCACGCAGACACACTTCTGTCCACTCATCATTGACTTGTGTCTTCCACGTGCATGACTAAAGGGAGCAGGGAATTATTTTTGTCTTAAGAAATCTTAGCTCCAGAAGCAGCTAAACATTGCATCTTTCCTCCCTTGACTCAGCTGAAATCAGATAGCTCAGGCATGACCGATGGGGTGAAGCTCAAACACATCTGACACAGAAAAGCTTTCAAACCTGCCTTAGGATGGCTTCAGTTTCAAAAGGGAGCTAGACACATACCTATTAACATCCAGAAAGTAAAAGCAGCCTATTTTCCCTTCTGTCTTGCCTTACAGCTTTTTGTAAGTGTAGCTAGTAGTACTTTCTTCTAGCGCTAAACTAATACCATCCAGCCAAACCATATAGATTGTTGTGCGTTACAGTAAAATCAACTTACTGTAAAGTCTAACTGCTGACTGCCATAAATACTACAGTAAATTTACACCCGTACAAGGTGTGGCCCCTACAACACACAGAAACTTCTCTGACAACTAAGTTATAAACTACAAATGTGTATTACCTCTATCACAAGCATGGAGACAGGTCATTTCACTGATCCTGTCCATCAGAAATTCCCTAGGGTACCCTGTGGAGCAACCTCCAGGACCAATTTAGGTATGGCCTTCATGCTTCAAGGTACTCCAGGCAAATAATCTTAACCGCTGCTTTCAATCTAGCAGTATCAGCTTTCAGTGAATGACTGGTCCATTGAATGACAATGCTCCCATGAAAACCTCGTCAAATTATTCGTATGTGGGGAATGTACTCATGTATGAAGAACAGCAACTGCTCAGAAGCAATATGCCTTTTAAACGTATAAAAAATATATGCTATAAAGCATTTTTCTGTAGTATGATTTTAAACATTTTTGTATACTTGCAAATGTAAGACAGACATGGAAGGCAGTATGGAATTTGTCCATTTAATTGTGGTAATAAAAATCCTACATAAAGCCTGGGAGGAGAAAAAAAAATAAAGAAGTGTTTTTTAGACATTTTGGGTCTCATCATCTCAAAAAGCACAAAAGGAAGATATAATGATCCTAAAACAACATTTGCTGTATTTGAAACATCTGCTTCAGTCTCCACTTCTAATTCTCTTGTGCTTTCATTGTTTCCCAACATCTTATAACATATTACTCAAAACAATATAAAATCAGACATTTTCTAAGTTTTCAAGGCAATGGGAAGGAGGAAGAAACATACACAGATCTTGGCAGTCATCCACAGAAATTGAAACATGCTACAGATAGCAATGTTTACCACTTAGGCAGTTTCTTTATAGCATCCCTGCTCTCAATTCAGAACCATTTCACAGACCTTCCATTCCCTCTAAAGACATTTCTTTGGCTCCTACTAAGAACTCTAAAAGTTAGGCTTAAATAACAGTAACGGGAACAAACAATGAAACAAAAAGCACACCCTCAGACACTCATATATTATCACTGTGTTTTGAAGAACTTTTCTCTGACAAAATGTATTAAATTTCCATAATAAAATATTAGACTCTGACTATGATGAGGGGAGGGCAGATGATTGTTTCTTAAAGGTATTTGGAAGACATTTCCAGTCTACTTTTGGGACTATTTCTCGTAGGAAATTAATAGATACCATGCACTAGTTTTGTCTGTAAGGTAAATGATTGGATTCTGCAACTGTGAAGATACTGGGTCTTTTTTATACATGAAAACTGTATAATCCAAAGCAGAAAACATCACAAAAGAAAAAAAACATTCCAAAGAGACAGTGCTATAAGCAAAATAACTAACTCAGAAAATACTTTGATTTCAACTAACTATTCTACTTTTATATAACTCTTGTTAAAGCTTTAGATCTAATTATACCCCCATATACAATGGTAAGTCAGGAACTTAAGACATAATTCCAGCCATGGTAAGAGAGAGGCACAGTAGTCATAGTGCTGTGCCTTCATATAACAGATCTGATGATATCTTTTAAGGCAAAGCCCCCCATTATCACTACACTTATTCAAGATATATTTCTCAAGGGTAATTTTTTTAATTGTGATACTCTTCCCATAACAGTCCAAACACAGAAAAGCTCAGGGCACTCAAAGTTTTAAGACCTGTGATTGTTTTCACCATTGTATTGACATTATGTATGGGGATTGGATTCAATGAGTAAAAGCTGGCATCACCATGTAATCTTTGTGGTTCATAGAAAAAGATGAGGTGATGATGAAAAGGATTAGTGAGCCAGGTGTATCTCCCAAGAGCTGCAGAGTGAATTCAGAGGCAATTAAAAGTATTGAGCCTTTTACAAGGTATGGCCCCAAGGGCTGTAACAGAAGTGATGACAAATGGCTGTTTCAAACTGCAGGACTGAGAGGATGAAGAGATGCACAGACATGTGAATACAGTAGTCCCTGCTGGTTAGAGAGGGAAACAGGGATGCAGCAGCTTCTCTGCCACTGTCATGCTGTCCTCATTGTGAGGTGAAAGAGATGAGCTCCCAAGAGCTGAACGGGCTGTGTGCCCCACAGGAATAAATAAGAATCCTTGCCTTATTAAGAGCAAAATAACCTCAGCACCAGTGAAAAGCTTTCATAGTCTCACATAAGTCAGAACACACCTTTCAGATCCTGGTTCAAAGTACTAGACTTGACTGAATTAAAAATAATAATAAAAACATTGCCGTAAAAGTGAAGACTGCTGAAACCATCATAACCAGATCACTGTATCACTTTTATACTTTCCAAAATGAGATTTTCTCCCTTGCTTTAAGGGGTGATCCAAGATTTGTGCATGACAGCAACTGTCAAGAAGTGAGAGAAGAGAGAAGTTAAGCCCCAAAAGAGCACTGGAAAGACTTCTTCTTCTTTTAAACATCAGAATGAAGGTTTAACAACAACAACAACAACAACAACAACAACAGAAAAAAAAGGTGTGACAGCATTATCTAAGAACCACCACCTCCTTTCCCTTGCCAAACCCCCCTATTTTCAAGTGCTCGCTTTCCTTGTGAAAATCTTTCTTTCATTTTTAGGGACTATCCTGGGCATGAGACTATAGGACCGAAAAATGAAAATCAAAATCCTCCCAAACAAAACCCATCCAAATTACAAAAGCAGCAGAACTGCTTGTTTTTTGTGTGTACATGATTCACTTCATTATGTTTGACAGCATCTAGGAGAATGAAAAATGTATCTATAAACATGGAAACAAACAGGGCTGTCCATTCCAGCTGTTACTGATGCAAATTTGTCACCCAGATTTATATTACCCTGACTCTACATGCAGCATACAGCTTCTACATGCATTCACTTTCCATGAAAAGTTCACTTTTGCACGTTACAGCAGAAGGTGAGGTAACAACATAGACTCCCTCATCACTGAAGTTCTCAGACAAGTTTCTTTTTCTTGTTCTGTACTTCAAAGGAGCCCCTCTTTCCCAGAGCACTGTCTTAACGTGCTTATGTGGAACACAGATTAGACAGATTCAAATGCAGTGCAAATGGGAATAGAATAAACAAGAAACTACTGCAGAGGCATACGAGTCTAGTAAATTCTGGAAGCTATAGGATACAGGCCAAACTCAAAGAGGAAGGGTATTGATTTATCCAACCAATTACCATTTTCTTCTTAAATAAAGTTTTCTCAAATTATGGTTTTCCATTGATTAACTAGATGTCAGCAAGATAACAATGCAAACTCAGAATCATATAGGACATGACCCTCAAAAAGTTCTGAAGGAAACAGAATGAAGTCTTCTCTCTCTTAAAGGTTTTCTGATGAATCTTCTCCCCTCATATTCCATTTGCTTAAGCTCACTGGCACCAAGTGGCAAAGAGAGGTCAGATAATGCCATGGCTACACCCCGGCCTGCCCCAAATACTCTATTGCCCAGTAATGCCTGTATGTCAGAGCAGCCACTGTTTGGTTGTGCTGGGCAGCACCTCGGTACCTCAGCCTTCACAGTGATAGGGGCCTGCTAGTTGCCGTGCCCTTTCCACCCAAGCTGTGCTGGCAGTGCCTCCCACAGCATTATTTTCCCCTCCTGCAGCTGCTGTGATGCTGGAGGTCTCATGCCTTGCACCTGCAAAGTGTCATAGTGCTGTTGAGGCAGGTATGGACCCTGCTAATATATTTTTGTGTATGAGAATCTACTTCAACATCCTACATTACACAGCTGTCAGGTTGCCAAAAAACAGCCTATGAAATCCCTAAAGATTTGCAGGCATTTTAAGGAAACAGATTTCGTTTTCATACAGTCTTCCCCCAACCTCCCAAAAAGCTCCATCTTGTAATTTCCAAGCCATAATCTGCTGCTGAATTCCTCTTTACCCAGTATTTAATGTGTAGCTTGTTGAAACAAGGAATGAGAGCTTCAGAAGGAATTGTAGAGAATGTCAGTCATGTGGGATAAGATAGAATGAACCAGTACAAACCTACTGCAGTAGTACATCCAGCACATTACTGGCAAAACATGCTTTTTGTTTCAGGTCTCCTGGAAGTATTCTATCAGATGGAAAAATCTTACTAACATAGGAATTTCATTTCACCTCCTGTCAGACTAAATTGCTGCCTTTCCAAATCACCTCCAGACATACACTATTGCTCCAAGCACAACAGCTGTAATTGGGCAGCTAAAATTGTATACAACCTGGAGCAGAGGCATGTTAACCACGTTCTCTGACTATCCTTTCTCTCCTCCAGTGAAACAGTGAAGTTACGATTTGCATTTGTAGGTGACATGCCCGGGTTACAGAATGCTGCAAATGCACAGCTGATGCATTGTTCCTGCATGTGGCTCTTCTGCTTGCCTCAAAGCAAGAGTACCTTTTGATTCCTGAAGGCTCAGCTGCATAAGCAGCACCCTGTTGATGTAGGGTCTCAAGTGAGATGGTGATGCTTCTGAATGGGAAATATTTACCTCCTGCAGTCAAGGCAGCAGCAGAACCAATGATTTTTGGAGGCCCCTGTTAACTGGGCCTACTTCCTCCTCCCAAGGGCACATTCTTCCTGGAGTGCTATACAGTCGAGGTAGATGCTGGGACTATTCTGTCCATTCTCCTGTGCACCTTAGACTGTTTCCTGATATGTAAACTTCCAACCTATGAACAGGTGCATGCAGGAGCTGAAGACAAATAAGGTAGTTGGAAAATATCACAAACAAACATTCACAGCACTGGAACGTGGCATGCAGACAAATATTCCAAGACAAGTTTACAAAGATCTAAGTTATTTATATGCAAAGCAAGTTGACAATTTAAGCTCACACATAAATTTTATATTATTTGGAAAGTAAGGAACAGTAAAAATCCACATTATATATTTGTAAGTAGTGGTCAATTAGATTAGCACTACCAATAAAGCAAGCAGTTTGTATAAATTATTTGGCAGATTCTAGGTCTGACTGGTCACACTACTTCAACTATGTTGACTTCTTTACTGTTGCTCTACTTTTAATTAGCAGAGCAGCAAAATTAGAGCCTTTACCTGTTATTTCCAGTGGAAAATAACAGGAGGTCTGATGACTATTGAGTTAAAGATACAGGCAGTAAAATACTTAGATTTTTGTCAATGGACTTCCCTAAGGCTCATGTCACTATGTGACACTTTTCCAACACTTACTATGAATTTCTGTAGTATTTATTGCATCCATTCACTTGGAATGCATTTAATTAGCAAGACACAATCTTCAGAGAACATGATCCACTGGTTCTGCTCTTCCCACTCAGTAGCGATCAACCTCTGCTGCTGTATTACATTTTAAAATTGTTTCTGCTCTTTCTCTTCAACACATTGCCTGATCTCTGGGTGCTTGAATGACTAGTCCCCGGGTTCTTCATACACTTTTCCCAAATCCCAGCGAGTCCTTTTTCCTCCCGTTGTCTTACAAAACACAGCAGTGTACTCAAGTACCAAGAGGTGAGGTCTTGTGTAAGCAAGAGTCTTTTGCTGTCAGGCATGCTGGTATTTGGGCAGTCATAGCTGAAAGGGAGGATCTGAGTCAAGTTTCACAGTAACTGTGAATGACTTCACTCTACTTCAGTATAGTTTTGCTGAATCCAGAATTAAGATTAATGTATACAGACTAGACTGTACATATATGTATACCAGATTGAGGGTAAAGTCATAGACTACTGCATATAAATTCACATGGATTAATACATCCAGAAACTGAACTGTATCTGAATACTTTGCTGCTGAGAAGGATACTCCCAATACAGAAGAATGATTTTTGTACTTCAGTACTTTTTAACAGATCTTTCAGTCTGCACCTTTGTGTTAAGTGTCCATAATAAACTGTAGACAATCATACATTCACATCAAGGGCTTTGATCACTCAAGAAGAACAGAATGATGACAAGCGTATGAATTTGCAGCACGCCTTCAAAATGTCAGGGCCCCAAGTACATCCCCACTCCTGAAGGTTTGGCTGCCAGGGCTCAGGGCCAGCGTAGCCACACACTGACGCCTTCCTTCAGTAACCTGGAACATGGCCCTCCCAGTAAGCAGCGGACACCTCGGCCAGGACTGATTCTGTGCCCATAGAAGCGGCTTTTAGGCTGAGCCTCTGCATTTGGCCCCTGCCTAAGCTACATGTATGACGGTATCACAGCCCTGCCTGTGCCTAGCTATGGGCCCTCTTCATCTGGACGTTGACTCAGGCTGACATCCCAGTCGGGCCTCAATCCCAATGCACAACTCTGGACTTGCTTAGTGATAATTGGACTGCATCTGACCCTGGTTACCCTCGCTGGGCCTGATCCTGCTCCCTGGCTGAGGGGAGCAGTTGGACAGCCCCTGCCAGGAGAGGCCCCTGCCCTGCCAGCCCATGTGTCCCCCCTGTGGCACCCTGACAGCACAGTGGATTAAAGCAATGAAATAAAGAGGCAGCATATTAAATGGTGAATTATGACTACTACATCTTCCACTACGTAGACTGTGGATGCAAAATGAAAGTTTTAGGAACTTCTTCCTTGAGCAATACTCATTTCCCATTTTACAGCCAGTGATACTTCCAATGCATTCACTTGGACATGGGAATATACCACTCTATAGTGCTTGCAATTAAAGAGCAGGAAAAGAGTGGGGGGAAAAAGCTAGTCTATACCAAAGTCATGCAGAAAAGCTAAACTCCAATGTCCTGATTTATTACATTACTTTAATACTTTCTTCTTTGGAGGGACATGTAGTACCAAGGAAGATGAATGTGTGGCCCATTAAGATCTTAAAATTAGGTGGTTCTTATTTGTTTTAATCATTTATTTCTCTTCTCTTTCATCCAGACGACTGACCTTCCCACAGCTTGAAGTACTTTTGGTATAAATACAAAATCAGTCATAAGACTCTTGTTATAAATCTTCATTTCACTCTGATTTTGGCTGATGAAGACAAGCCTAGTGAAGTTACAAGTAATTAAATGACTACTAATACCATGAATTGTCAAGTGTCTTTATTGAAGTGTGTGGAACAGACGAAGTATATAATTCATTTTAGAAACACAACTTATATCTTAAACTTCCTATTCTCTTCTTACTGCGAAGATTACAGCATTTGTGTTTTAAATGCTGTCTCCCATGTAGTCCTCAATAGGAGAGTACTACATGACTACATGCCTACACAGAAACAATTTGGTTTCAGCCTTCCAGAGGAGAAACAAGTACTTCTGCAAAGTGGATTATACAAATGAAGTGATTACACAGACATCTCTAAACTTGTTTACAAGAACTCCTGTCCTAAGTGACAACTCAAGCTCGAGACCAAACCCATCACTGCCTTTGAAAGCTGCTATTAAAGCCCATGCAGTTCAGTGCAGCTACATTAAAGCCTTTGAAGTATTAGTGAAGCCACTGAACTGACAGCAGACTAAATCAAATTCATCTGCTCTCAAGTTTACCAATGAGATGCAAGTAATTCCTGAAGCAAAGCCATATAATTCACCAGGAAAATAAACACAACTATTTCTTTACATTTCTAGGGGTTTCATATTCATTGTCCAGTTTGTATAAAGACAGTTTCTTCTTCCATTTCCTCTCACTTTTACCATATGAATAAGGATTAAAAAAAAAAATTTAGATTTTTTTTTTTAAACAGGGATTAGTGAGTATACTTTTTGCTTTTCCTCTTCAGTGAAATATACAAGGCAGTAATAGACTGTGGGTTTTATATGTATGTACATGTAAACAGACATTTCAATAGTGCACTGACAGTTACTTCATAGTGCTAGGCAAGGAGATACATCTTTCACAGTGATTAGGAAGCTTTGCCTATGGAGGGAGAATGAAATAGCTTCTCATGTTGGCATTAAGCTGCAAAGAAGTCTGTCACATGAATTTGTGGAACTGTGGATGTAAAAAAAAAAAAAGAAAAAAATCAGGTTTCAGCCTTGGACTTTTTTCCCCCAGAAGTAACCTTTTCTTACAGAAAGCAAAAATTCATTGTGAAAAAATAATCTCTGTAGAAAACTTATTTTTCTGTCAAAACCAGCTCTCTTTGTGACAAGGCATCACATACACAAAAAGGCCTGTAAAGTTTAAAAACCTCATAATATAATACAGAATAGCTCTTTATACATGACAGAACTGAGTAAGCTAGATGCACAGTCGTTTTTGACAGCAGAAGTATCTTAAGAGTAACACACCAATGTCCCACAGTAGTCTCATGTGACAATACTGACTGCTTGGGCAGTACTTTGAAGTTCAGGCTTACAGAACTTGACCTTGAGGTCACAATTAGATCACATTTTTTTGCACGAATTTAGGCCCTTACATCATAATGAGAAAAACGATACCACTTCTAATGGTTTTTTTTTTCAGTTAGATGCTAACTCTGCAGGGGTTTATTTTCATTGCCTCTCACTCTCATCTCTTCACAAAACAACAGCTAATGTTTGGGAAGTATTATTTCTTCAGCATTCATTACAGTAAGTTTTCTTTCTTAGGAAAGGAAGTAATTTTCCTTCAATTAAGGCTAGCAGTCATACAGTTCCCTGCCAACAATGGTTGGTTCAGTGAGTACCCATTTAACTTTTAATTCCCAGTATCAGAAGTCACTTCACAACTATGTAATCAGCCTTTCAGAGCAGCAGTAAATCCAAGCTTCTATTAATACTCCTATACGAAAAAAACAAGAGTAGGGTATGCATTGCAGCTAGAAAATAGATTTGCCTTTTATCAAAGCATTATTTCAGAAAATGGATGGAGTTATTCCTCACTTGTCTGGATATTCTGATTTGCCTTACCTCAATTTTTTAAAATGTTAGCATTTCAGATATGATATTGCCTTCTGACTTCAGACATGAATTTCAGTAACACTGAAAACACCATCTCATAAAGACATGGTCAGAGCTGGTGTTCAGCACAGGCAAGAAGGAGGTGGGAAGAGAGCTGCTGAGTGCGTTTCCCCCTCCTGCACATCCTCTCAAAGATCAGAGTCGTACAAAAGTTCCAGTTGGAAAGGACCTTTAAAGATCATCTAGTCCAACCCACCTCCCTGCAATAAGCAGGGACATCTTCAACTAGATCAGGTTATTCAGAGCAACATGTATTGATACTGGAGTTGTCCTGACCCAGGTGCAGAACCTTGCACTTGGCCTGGTGGAAACTTACGATGTTCACATGGGCCCATTTCTCAAGCTTGCCCAGGTTCCTCTTGATAGCATCCTTTCCCTCAGGCATGTCAACTCTATCCCTCAGCTTCATGTCACCTGAAAACTTGCATAGAGTGCACTTGATCACATTGCCTGTTATTGATGACACTATTAAACAGTACTGGTCCCAGTACAGACCCCTGAGGGATACCACTTGTCACTGATCTCAATCTGGACATTGAGCCATTGACACCTACTCTGGATGCAACCATCCAGCCAATTTTTCTTGTCTCAGCTTCTACTCTCCCTCTTTAATACAACTTTCTCCTTATTCTCCGTTTCTCAAATTCATCCTCAAGTGCGTGCAACCACAGTCCTCATTTCTGCACCCCAGTACTGACCTGCTTTGTGAGGCTTTTTAGATCCTACTAAGAATGGAGAATCCTCACATCTACCCAAGATAAATGCTGAGCCTCTGAATGAAAAACTATTTCTAGATGTCAGTGACAAGATCAGGAATTCTATGATTCTACGATTCTATCACTACCCTAAGCAGTATAGTTTTCTTTATAACAATGCATACTCTCAGAAGCACAAATATTGATGTTTAAAATGAGGATGATATTAAGAGGAAATTTAAAAATATTCATTTAGAGACTGATCTTGCAATTTATACTCAAGTTCAAAACAAACACAGGGAAGAAACATTAACAATTTAACAGTGTATCAGAAACAGGGAATATTAATTTAGTTAGGTTTATAAGCATAATGATGTAAAAGTGGGGAAGGGTGGTTTTGGTGGGTTATCTGTTTTGAGGTTTTGGGTTTGTTTGTTCAGCTGGTTTGGTTTTGTTTTAATCCATACCTACCTGCATTATTTGAGATCACATTTAAAGCATGAAACTCATCGAGTCCCTTTAATATGACAGCTTCCCGAACATATATGTGATTTTACAGTACACT
>JANHGB010048036.1:0-13043 GCA_026283785.1 Coracopsis vasa
AATAAACTTCCTAAAGTGAATGTATGATTCTTTTTATGCTTATTTTTCTCTTAGTGATAATAGTTAATAAGGCTACTGCAACCTCTCTGTCAGTCTGAAAAAGATGTATGCAGAAGTAAAGTCTGTAACAAGTGAACGTCGTTATTGGACTGCAGTGAGTGTGTCATTAGGGAGCTGTTAGTGTAGAAGAAGATTGCCCTGCAGGCATTCACAGGCTGCTCTGGAGCAGAGAGGCGTTCTTTTAGAAAGCTGAGACCAGTTAGTCAGGTACATTGGCCTGTAAGTTGCCTGCTGCTGCCAAAGATCTAAAACTTTCAGGTATCACAAAAAAATTACAATGATATAAGACTTTGAAAAGAAAAAGAATAATAATTTTAAGTAAGCTCCTGTAAATGAGTGAGTTATATTGCTGCCGCTGAAGGTCTGTTGTCCCTGTCATCTCTATGTAGGAAAATAGAGACTGAAGCTCTTGCTAGAGCTTAGGAGGCACGCTGCTAAAGGGATGGCTTCTGAGAGAAGCTGTCAGATGGGGATCCCGCTTTTAAAGGTTGGTTCTGTGCCAGCTGGGCGTCTTGCTCAAGCCTTCTGCCTCCTATCCCATCCTCACCTGACCTCAGCTCCATGGCTGTGTATGAATGTCTCCTTTGAAACCAGCTGCTGCATAAACTATTTGACAGAATTTTGGCATGAAGCATTTTATTCACTATCGTCTTGCGAAGAAAGCTTTGTCGTCTTTCAACAATTGCTTTATTTGTTGGCTTCTGTGTCATAACTGGCAACATGGATAATACTGATCTAAAAATACTAACTGCCTTGTAGTGAAATGAGCTGAAATCTCAGCTCTTCGTTTCAGGAGAATTCTTGATGTTCTGGATGATTTTTTTGTTTACTTGTGTTGTGGAGCCTGCTGATGTTTTGGTGGTTTGGTCCAGAGTCCAGATACTGCATATGCTGTGAAGGTCTCAAGGGCTGGAGTGTTACAGCAGTAGAAACTCTGCAAAGTCACAAGCCTACTAATCCTGATTTGGAAGAGGCACCTTTGGGAATTGAAGTACCAAAGTGATGAGCCTTTATGTCTGGTAGGTCACAAACTGGTTTCAGAATGAGGGAAGTGGCAGGGCTGTCATTCCCAATCCCAGTTGACTGGGTTGTTTTTCTCTTACTTGCAGTGCCATTTCACACGAGTGTTAAGATTAAGTAATTAGTTGTTTCAAAGATAAAAATTTAGTGAAACTGATAAGGTTTCATCCACTAAATATAAATTTATTGGAAATGTGTAAGTAGCAGACATGAACCCTGACTCCAGTAATGATAGGGAGATGCACAATATTTTGGCAGCGATTTTGATATTTCTGGCAGTGTTTTTGGGTTTCTTTTGGCCAAATATTTTCCTTATGTTTGTTTTGTTTTTAGTGCTAGCTGATTCCAATAATTGGGAAAGATAGGGTGTTATTTTTCTATTCACTACTTATTTTATTTCAATTTTTGCACAATTTTAAGATCTGTGAACTTGATTTTTGTATTCATATAATACTTTATTGTAATGCTTCTGTGTGAATATACTCTTTAGAAGTTGCATAACATTTTGAGTATGGAAGCACATAGACATAGGCTATTTTCTGCGTTATATATAAAATGGAAACCGTGGCCCATGAATTTAAGTTGTTTGATTTTTATTTTTTTCCATTATAATATGACACAAGGTCTCTACGATCTGACATAGACGCAAACTCAACACAGTTGCCTCTAAATTTATCAGATTTCTTTCTTTTTTTAAAATAAATGATAGAATTTTATTTATTTACTAATTTATCATAGTAAAAGGTATTACAGCAAGCACTTCAATAAAAAATACCTGGGCTGTTATTTTTTTCCCTTTTTTTTTTTTTTTTTCTTGTTGCCTGTGTACTGTGATAATTTATCAGGCCTATGGGATCTGTGGAGCTGACAGGCTTCAGTTCTATTGAGTTTTGCACAAGGATTCTTACTTTTAGCTTACACCTTTGTTTTATTGCATGCAAACAATTCTGTAAACTCATTTAAATTGCATGTCTACCAATTGTGATTTGATGACAGAATTAATGTATAAAACTTTGTAGTCACAGCTTCAATTTTAAAAATTACCTTAGGGTTTTAATATATGTTTTCAAGTAAGTAACTTAGAGTTGGTTGGTAGTAGTTTAACGGACTATTTGGGTAAAATCCAAAGCAATAAGTTGGGATGGAAGAATTTGCAGTGTCAGGATGTATGAGAATGTATGAGGATGTATGTCTGACAGTCATTTTGGAAAGTGATTGACATGGTCTCTCTTAAAGACCTCAGAGGGTAATCTCTTGATAACACAGATCTTGGCCTTGTGCCAACATATTGGCATTTGTCTTCTGGAGACTGGACTTCTTATCAGTCATCTTACCATGGCCCTTCTTTTCAATGCTACTATAACTGTAGGCACATAAGAATAGTTATGCTACTTAATATTCCTTTTAGTACTGTTTGCTTGGCACACTTATAAAATGGTGCATGAGAATCTAATTTAGCTTTTGCATCATTAATTTACTGAGTCTAACTCTAGGGCTTCAATTGCCTTCAGGTTTGCAAGCAGTTAGCCTCTGCTATCAAAAAGGTGAACACAGGGATTACCACAGCTCAGAATCCTGCTTACTGCTAGCAGATATTAGAGTCAAGCTTGGTTTACGTTGTACTTTCCTTCCAATTTTTTCTGAGGAGTACATTAGGGAAAGGGAGGAGAAGAGGGAGAAGCAGTCTTTTCTGTGAACTGGAAATGTGATGTTGAATTTTATCAAAAGCCAGTGTTGTAAGCACCTATAAAGCTATTTTTTTCCCCCCTCAAAAGGTTTTGTGGTTAAAAAAAAAAAAAGAGGAGGGAATTCCAGAAGAGTTTATTCTTTTTTTTTTTTCAAGAATATATTGAACAATATCTTTGAATAGTAGTCTTATTGCTGCTATCCAATACCTTAGAATATCTGCCATAATTAAAAAAAAAAGAATACATCTACAGAATGTAATTGTTGTTATGCTAGACAAATGTAATATTGCGTATAGTTGTGCTACATTAATTATATCATAATGAATAGAAAGATGTTGGTTTAATTTTTTTCAGGCTGATTTTTCATTGAACGAAACTTGCTCTATATCTGCATTATACCATTAGATCTGTATGTAATCTTTAGTCTTAACATTAATTTTTCTTTGCCAGCCAACAATACTGATGCTTTTTAAATTCTGTTTTCACCCTTTATCTCTTTTTTTCTAGCCCTTTTTCTCAAACATATCTTTACAGATTAGGAAAAGAAATACAAATTAAGTGGTAGAGCACCTCAGGTTGCTGTGCAAATGTTTTTAATATTTACTGTATTATTGCCAAGAAGCAAGGGAAAATAACTTCTTTTGTAAATATATATAACTATACTTTATATTTGCATTTTTATTTATGGATGAGAATTTATACAAAAGTTTGCTTTTAAAAATAAATCGCTCTAAATATTTTGGGGTTTCCTTGTTGGTTTTTTTTTTGTTTGTTTTTGGTTTGTTTTTTTTTGTTTTTTTTTTTTTTAAGCACTTCTGAAAATTTTATTCATCTGATGCAGTCATGGAGTGTTATGATACTGGAATCTCAGAGTATTCTGAGTAGTATGTCACTTTCTTTTTTCTTAGTATAAGTGTAATTCCAGTTAATGTTGTCTTTGAAGGCAATGCCGGCTTTGGTACTCTTTGCAGACCAGCAGCAGGACTGATTCATAGAAGTCATTACTTTAAAATCGTGCAAGAAAGTAACAAGGTGCTTACTCGAGATAGAATGAATTGAAAAGGAGGCAGGATGCTGTCTACCAGTATCATCGCAAGCAGATTTTTTCAAGACATAAAACCTTTTTTGGAACAGAACACAATAGCAAATACTTTCATTACCACGTGGACATAACTTACAGGCTTTTTGCCTTTTTTTCTATTTTTATTTTTTTGAAGAAAAGCTGTATTATTTTAAGCGGAGCAGATTTTTTCCTCTATTTTTTTTTTTTTTTTTTTACGTTGGTGTACTTGCATTTCTCTTCATTTGAAAAAATAACTGTATCATCCCTTCACTGAGAGAAAAGCATGCTTTTAGAGATATGAAATACAGTTTTGATGGTTTAAAACTATGTTAGGGTTTTGTTTTCATGATGTTTCAAGTTTGACTAGAGTTGACAGATTAAATTGCAGCTTTGGAGTTCCTTGTATGAATTTTATTTCCTAGTAAATAATGGTAAAGGTTTTTAATACTAGAAGATGTCTGATACCAAAAGCTTCTAAAAGAATTTGTAGCACTTGGGGAACTGTTGTCTCTTTATTCTAACATTAGTGGATTCATATTTTACAAAAACTAGAAAGGAGGCTACTTACTTAGGGACCTGTAGGCTCTGGTACTGGCTTAGTTGCTTTTTATATATGGCATCTACTGAAAAGTGCATTTTGTACATGTAGAACACTTGTTTACCTGTTATGGAATTTGTACTATTTGCTGTGATGTTTTGATTAATTTAAGAACAACCCTTTCAATTTTGCTTTTGGCAGAAGGGGACAAAGCATTTGTAGAAGACTTAAGTGGACAAGGGACTAAAGAAAACAAGAAAAATGCCGAAACCAGTAAGTAGCTGGTTTTTTCACTCATCTAAAATCTAACAGGGTTTTCATGTTTTAGAGTGGTAATCTTATAACAGCTGTAGTTGTTTTGACTCTGCCCTTTCTAGATTTCATGAGATCTAATAATGTACAATTGGAGCTGAGATAGTTTAATACCAACGTGAAAAAAAGATTAACTGCAAGTTACATGGAGCGTTACTTAAGAGATGGGGCAGTACTTACAAACCACAATGAACTTGGAGCCCATTTGGCTGGCAGGAGAAATGATTTTTCAAGAATTGTTGACTTTGAGATGAGATGACATACAGTGGTTAATGGAGGCATTACTAGAGCCTGACTCAATGTCTGTGAGAATTGGTGGAAGAACTTGCTGCAGAATTTGGCAGGGGAAGCCAGAACATGTGTAAAGTGTCTGTGACTACCATGTAGGTGGTAGTTTTACCATTGTAGAGGGTGAAACCTAGAAGGTAAGTGTTAAAGAGAGGAAATAAGCAATGTTTGTGGTCTTCTGTTCGTCTCACTTCAGCTGAGAAATGAGTTCATCCATTTTCTCTCCAGGGAAAAAAAAAAAAAGCCCAAAATTCAAGCTTTTGTGTTGATAATAGTTCTAGAATTCTTTGAAAAGATAATTATTCAGCAGCTTGATTATTTTGCTGTTGATGTAATATTGGTTGCTCAGGATTTCATCTGCCATATGTTAAGTGACTTTTGGTTGTGTCTTCCCCTTGTATCCAGTGAGCAAAGCATTCGGAAAAGGAACTGAATTGTCAGGACAGGTTATTTCTATTCAACTTGATTGGTATATGTAATATCCTTTGGGCTTTCTTGGTTTTCTGTTGTTTCATTGAGGTAGTAGATTATGAGCAGGGCAGCAGATCTGTTACTAAGAATAAACATGTCTTTGTGCATTGTGTGTAGACATATTCATACCTATATGCAGAAACCTAACTATTCCATGATTCTGTGTATAAAAGGTTTTTGCTTTTAGTCAGAAATTACCATTATAAATAATCTGTATTGCATGCCAGCATTTGGAACTGTTACAGCTTACTGACTAATGTCAGCATGAGCCTGTCGAAGAGCTAGAAGTTGTGTTCTGAGATTTGCTCTTGAACTACTGTCCAAATGGCCATACAATATAGTTTCTATAATTTCTTCTTTTCTCACCTGTGGATTGGGGGCAATATCTTGGCACTTCCTGAAGTTGGAGGTAGTTACTTTTATCCTGCCCTTTTCTTACAGAAAGCTGCACTGTTAAGGACAGGAAGACGTATTTGCAGCATACTGTTTTCTGACCTTTTTGATTCCTAGCTATGATAATTGAGTAGTATCTTTGATAGAGGTTCTCAACTGGAAAACTGTATTTTAAGACTGAAGCATAAAGTCACTGTGAGCACATGAGTTTCCTGAAGCCACCAACTCCGTGGTGCTACAGAGCAATGAGGTCTCAGAAGTGATGACTAAAAGAAAGATGGCCTGAGTGAGATTACTTCTTTTTGAATTCTGTGATTGAAACCATGAAATTTAGGCAGGCAGGGTTCCCTCTATTTTTAGGACCTGAGAAAATCATAGGAAATGCAGTTTTGTGGTTGTTCAGAAGAAAAGCAGCATCTTTAAAACTGAGATAGCAGAGATGTTGGAAGAGCTCACAATCCACCCTAGAAATGGAAATTTGCTACCAGATCTTAGGAGAGAAGCTGGACTCATGCCGAAGATAAGATAATTTTTTTTTTCTTTTATGAGGGGCTTTTTATATAAAGAGTTCTCATGTACTGGGATGTTCTTGTATGTCTCCTGGCAAAATAGGCACATGTGAGATATTAGAAGGAAACTAAATTAAAGAAACCATTAAAAAATGAAATTAAATTAATTGCATTTCTTGGAAAATGTCATATGGATTTCTTCCTGTAAACTCCAGGTTGCTGTAATTATAATTAGTAATCAGTGAATGAAGAAGTAGTACATGTCAAATGTTAAGTAATTTTATCTATAAAAATGAAACCTCAGATTTTGCTCTGATTGCCTCTTTTGAATGGCAGATCTTTAGGAGCTTTTCCACTATTTTTTTTCCTTGCTGCTGTAACCAAAACTGGAGCTCCCAAAACTGGAGTTCTGTTTTCAGTGTGTTTAGTTCTCTGCTTGCTGAAGAATAGAATATTTGTTCAATCTTATTTTAGGTGTTTTCTTCCTAAAAGAACAGACAGAATGTTTCTCAGCTGTATGCCTTTCTCCAAGATCTCCCCCAAAAATAGAAACATTGAAACTAAAATTAGACATCATTAGTTACATAACGGTTAATCATTTCATAGGCTAAGAAGATTAGGTTTAATTGACTGAAATATTAGTTACATTTATAGGGTGTATGAGGAGTTAAAATTACCAGCTGTTTTTGCTGGTAATTTGCAGCATTTTTGCACAAGGCAGCAAGGCGTGAAGGAGAAAGCATTATGCTGGGTAGTAGTGGGTAGATGTCAAAGCTACTAAGATTAAAAAAGAAGTCTTTTCCTTTTTTTTTTTTTTTTAGGCTTGAACGTGGTGCAATGTTGTGTATTCAGAGGGAGTAGATACCAGGTTCTTGAATGATACTGTATGTTTAAAATTTGAATTAATATGTACGAGATCAAGTTAATTTCTCTAAAGTGGTTGAATTAAAATACTGTAAAAATTACTTTTTTTCCTTGACTTGTTTCCTTGTTCTTTTACAAGAAAATCTGAGATGTGCAGTATTTGAATTATGGTTTGAATAGATTATTTATTTCTGCAGCATAAATAGACAACTGATGTCAGTTTGGAGGGCTGTTTTCTTTCAGTTTCTCTGTTAATAAAATCTCTTTGCCATTATTCTGTAGCCTTCTGTTCCTAACGCTATTTAATCCTTATCTTTTTACCTTATTTTCATTAACTTTTTTCTTATATATCTTCCAATGTCTGCTTTGAGGTTGATTTTCAGAGTGTGATATGTATATTTGTACAGTGTGTAAAGCAGTCGGACCAACATATTGCTACTCCCTAACACAAATTATTTAATATGCAATTTTGATACAGTTATCAGCTGCACTAGTGTGAAGAAACCTTTTTTTGCCATATGAAATTTTCTTATACCTGACAATTGGACTGTTTTTTGTGGCTTTTACATGTGTCTAATTCACACTGCGCTTGTCAAAACTAAGCAAAACCTCTTCCATGTAATTTTAAATGGCTTTCTTACTAATATTGATACCTAGTTTTAGATACCTGAAAACCCAGTTTTGGGCTTCCTGATGAAAGCTGAAGTGCCACAACGAACATCTGCACACAATGGCTGAAGTATAATAATAGGAAGTATTAGACTATTAAGCTATATTTTTTCAAGTCTTAAAGCAGTGAAAGAATACAACAAAATGTGTATAAAATGTGTGCTTTTAATATGTGTACATGGATGTTTATTGCTCCATGTATCTTCATTGACTATATTCTTCATTGATTTTGATAAATTCCTCTGCAGATGAATTACTTCAGATCTTTTTTCATTATTACTTTTTTCTTTGTAATAAATACTATTTTGTGAGCTGTGGCAAATGTGCTCATAACCCATTAGCAACATGTTATCAAAACTTCAGTTGCTCCCTTCACAAAAATAACACGTATGTAGGTATGTGTTCTTCTCTTTCCCTTGACCATGCTAAAGCCATTTGAACCAACTCTGATAAAATATAGGTGAACTCATACTGCTAGTTCTGATGCCAAGGACCTGGGCAAGTGTTAGAAGTGGTCCCATGTGAACCTCATGAGGTTCAACAAGGCCAAGTGCCTTGTGCCAAGGTCCTGCACCTGTGTTGGGGCAACCCCTGGTATCAATACAGGCTGAGAGGGATGAAGGGATTGAGAGCAGCCTTGTGGAGAAGGAGTTGGGTGTACTGGTGGATGAAAACCTGGACATGAGCTGACGGTGTGTGCTCACAGCCCAGAAACCAACTATATCCTGGGCTGCATCAAAAACAGCACGTCCACCAGGTCAAGGGAGGTGCTTCTGCCCCTCTACTCTACTCTGATGAGACCCTCCACTGCAGTCCTGTGTTCAGCTCTGCAGTCTTCAGCACAGGGAAAGACACGGACCTGTTGAGAGAGTCCAGATGTTGGAGAGGGTCCAGAGGAGGATCACAGAAATGCCCTGAGGGCTCAAGCACCTCTCCTATAAGGACAGGCTGGAGAGTTGAGGTTGTTCAGCCTGGAGAAGAGAAGGCTCCTGGGAGACTTTAGGGCAGCCTTCAGTACCTAAAGGGGGCCTAGAAGAAAGATGGGGATAGACTTTTTAGCAGGGCCTGCTGCGATAGGACAAGGGGGAATAGTTTTAAATTGACTTTTCCTGTTTCCCTTTTTTGGCAGTTCTTAGTGGATTTGTTTATTTTCACCCTTTGAGATTAATCACCATGAGGTGTAGGACCTGCTTGCTACCAGCACCACGGCAGAGGTCTTAATCCAGGCAGGGTGCTCCAGGCTGCCTCTGCGTTGCTGCTGTACCCCGCGTGCTCCCTCCACACCTCTGGCTCACCACATGGACCTTGACAGAGGATTTATAAAGTCTAAGTTACTCAGTTACTAAGACTGCAACAGCATTTTTAAGTGTTTCCCAGACATGACCACTATGGTATTTTAGTATTTAATGTATGGCTAGAGATACCTAGTTCTGTAATTACCAATATAAATTGTTAAATTGTGGCACCAAAGATAGTGTTTGCATATAGCCACTTTTTAACTTTAGGAAAAAGGAATGCTTTCTCAGGCATACTCCTATTAATTGCAGAATCATCTACAGAGTTTCTTGATTAGTTTACCAGAGTGGGATCCATAGAAGACATCTGCTCAGAGTTCAGTCAAAATTATGTATGAATATACCAAATGAGACTTGTTGCAGTTCTTACCCTGAGCCCTTGCACAGCAGAAGAGGATTTGTGTTGCGATTGAGCAGCTGACGAAATTGGCTACGTCTTGCGTAGTGGTTTGTCATAGTTCCCGAAGGTTGAAGGAAGACGTGTGATCCTGGGAGAGCAAGATTGAAAAGCAGGCATTAAATGGGTCTTGTGTTATGAGCAGTGGTAGCCTCCCAACACTTGCGTCAGGAAACCTTCGCCTGTTTCTCTTGTCACCATTGCAAGAGCTCCTTCCCGTTTCCATATTCATGTAGTAAAGTCGGTTCAGAGTACATATGTTCAAATTAGTGTCTGTCTTCATAATTTGTGGTTCAAATAATTTCCCTCTGTCACCAACGTCACATTCGGAGTGTTGCTTCAAAGTAGCCAGATACCCAGGAGCAGATTACATGAGTGGCAGTCCATTTACTGGGCCTTCTTTCTCTGCCTTGTGTTCTCAATTCCCTGCCTTTTTATAATGTGGAAACTTCCCTCATGACTCTCATTAATGCAGTTGGTTAGCTTTATTTTACAGACAGCATAACTGACAGCAGGGGTTTGATTTTGTTGCGAGGGTGCTGTGTGATGTTTAGATAAGTAAACCTTGTGGGCTCAGTCTCAGGCTTTGCCAAAAGTAACCTTCTTATTTTCCATGGCTAGAAATAACTGAAGCTTGTGAAACAATGTTATAAGGTAGTAAAAGCTCGATGTTTGCATGCCAAAAGATCTTCAGTCAGTCCAAATGCCTTCAAAAGGAAAATACCAAATGTAGTGTTAACTTTGTAAGTCTCTTCTTAAATAACTCGTATCAGAAAAGGTAACATTTTAATATTGCTATCATTGAATTTGTGACTTTCTTAGAAGAGCCAGAAGTGTAAATATGAATTAGCAATTGGGCTGTTAATCAGAAGTTCAAAGAAGAAGAAAATTGCTAAAAACTGAAGCAGTTAAAGGTTTGTAAGTGAGCCGGTACTCCTGATGTGTATTTGTATCTATTACAGATGCAGCAGCTGTGTATTCAGCTTTTATTTGAGGCAATAACATCCAGAAGTGACCAGAATCTACAGACTGTGTTGAGCTTGCCTCTCTATTATATCTGTTATTGTACGGTTTGAATATTTTAGTTCTTGTGAGGAATATAGACTTGCATGTAGTAATTCTTGCATTTATAGACTATGACATTTATTATAAGGATATTTATGTGGGAATTTTCTGCTTCAACTCATTAGGAACTTGTCTGCTGCAATTAGTTGAACTTGCTGTGCTTTGTAGATCTTCTTCGATGCTTCTTGTTTTGGCAGTGGTGCTGTTAAATAACAGTCTTTGGTATTTAATGAAGTAACATTTTAGCCTTATCCTTTGTAACTTGCTTTAGGGCAGCTACAAGTAAGCAAGCTTCATTTTTAAAATTGAAAAGCTGCTTTAACAAATTAACTTCTTAAAATTAAGGGGTGACCCCCAAGTCAACCCAGTGGGCAACTGACAGGGTTTTTTTAACAGACCTGGTTAAAATTGTTTGTTCTGTTAGAGAATAAGCAATTTTTTTTTTCTTCTCAATATAAGCAGAGTAGGAGAATCTACAGAAAACACCTCTTTGCCCTCTTCCTGACACACACCCTCTAATTTATTTTTTTTTTTTCAATAAAAGTTTACTGTCTTCTGCTCCAAAGCCTTCAACTCTTGTTCTTTATCAGTGTTTGCACACAAAAACAGTTTGCTAACCTCCACTATCTTCCCTGCTTGCAGGTCTATAACCTAGAGGTCCTCAGACTCTTACTACTCTTGTCATGTATCCAGCTTATGGCCAAAGTTGTTTACATTGACACTAAAGAAAGGAGTGAACAAGTGTAATCTGTTGCAGAGGGAAACTTCTCTTCAGTTTTCTTTTTTTACCTTAGATCTCCCTTCTGTATTCTTTTCTTGCAGAGACTTTTGCAGGCTCTCACTGCTCAAAGTATTCCACCTGGTGGCAAAATTATGGAAAATAGTTAGTGGAAATAGTTTACACAGGCTTAGATCAAGTAGTGTAAGAACCTGTAATGCAAGTCCTAATTTATTCCTGCTCCATATTTTATAGTAGAGAGAAAGAAATTAGAATATATCTGTGTGCCTTTAGTTTCATGTTTCTGGGTTTTGCATTTATAGCAAAGTAGATTTGAACTTTAACACTTTGTGTTCCTATTCGCTAAAGATAAATAAAATGTGATACCTTGGCAGTAGGAACAGTAAGCCACTTCTCACTTCTAACAGTGGGAAAACAGAACCATGCATTTAATACTTTGTTTTGTTTCATGAGAATTCTCACTTCTGTGTGTAACAATTGAAGAGAAATTGGAGCAGACTGTTGTACTTCAAGTAAGATGGGCTTCCATTTATCTCCTAGAATATTTAACTGCTTGTTTTAGAACAAATAAAAGCAAAGATTGTCAAGAGTCATCTAGAAAATGGTCCTCTATTTTCCTAGGAAAAGGAATAAGTTAATTGTATAGATGTGATTTTTCAGTCTTGTAGTAAGATATTGAAAGGGATTAGTATTAAGGGCAGCTAGTTTCTATAGTTCCTCTTCCACTGATGAAAAACCTGCTTAGTAGTCTGTCCTGAGGTGTGAAAGCTCTGGTTCTATATACTTTAAGATTGCTGAACCTCTTTATTTTAGAAATGGCAGGGCAGGAGGCTGCTTGTCTTTTTATATTGCCAAGTATAAAGACCTTAAAATGATATGTATATGACTAGGAACTTTTACATGAAGCCCACTGAAAGATAGTGCTCAGTAGCTGAATGTTCCAGTGTTCTCTGAGTGCTAAGTAGTCACGTCAGCTATTCCATTAAACTGATTTTGAACTTCGTTCCCTGCTTTGACCTTCAAACCTAGTGTTAAATATTATCCTGAGTATGCTTTAATACTAAATAAAAGATGAGAATTTTTTTTTTCTGATTCAAATTTTCCATTTTTATATCTGCTGTGTTCTGTGTGGATGTAAGGCCATTAAAATTGTTAAATTTACTTACCGTATGTTATTTCTTACAGGCTAATCACAGTATGTAGAAGCATGATATTGTTATAGTATGATTTCAAATATTTCTTTATTTTCTGTAGATCAATGTCAGAGTAACCACAATGGATGCAGAGCTGGAATTTGCCATCCAGCCCAGTACAACAGGCAAGCAGCTCTTTGATCAGGTAACTTATTTATGTCTCTGTGTATGTATGTGTACAAGCACATTAAACTATTGATGGAATTAAGGCATAGTTTGAGAAAGCAGAAGTGTTTTCATGTAAAAAGTAATTTATGTAGCCTTCACTATTTAATAATGAATGTAACAATAAAACTTCGTTAAGGAAAGTTACCGTTTGTTTTTTTGTTTTTGTTTTTTTTTTTAACCCATGAATGGAAGGTGTAGATACTTTTTCACTTCCCAAATATTTGAGAAGTAATGTTGTCCTATGATCCAGTTTGAAATGTAAGGTAAAATGGGGCAGGGGAGGAGGAGATGGAATAATTAGCTGGTTACTA
>JANHGB010048036.1:13375-23411 GCA_026283785.1 Coracopsis vasa
GCAGGGACACCTCACACTAAACCACGTCACCCAAGGCTCTGTCCAACCTGGCCTGGAACACTCTCAGGGATGGAGCGGGATCCAGCTCTGAATTCTTTTTCGTGCTGTCTTCAGCTTTCTTCCTTAATTTACTGTGTGGTGTTTGACATCTGACCAGCTCTTACAATCAGCTTCTGGAAGTTTAAATTGAAAAATTGTTAGCTCAAGCAAAATCAACCTGCAGAGTTCTGTGAGAGGAGGGAGGCGTTTTCAACCTAATCTTAAATTCGTAGTTCCACAGAGTAACACCAACAGCTGAACTGTATTGCAAAACCAGCATGAAATTTTCAGACAAAAGTTGTGTTGTTTGTTCATAGAAAGAGAATCAAATCACACTGTTACTGTGAGGGCTGGTCTTCAAGGTTTACTGTCATGTCCACCATTTCTGCATAGACTTGTTAGTTACTGATTGCAGAAAATGACCTCCATGAATTTAGCTGTTGTCTAGTGCTCCTCTACATTTTTGGTAAACAACTTGTCCTCAGTCAGTGGTTCTTTTAAGCTTTTAACTGGTGTTTTCTGGAGTTGTTGGTTTGTTTCCTATTGTATGTGTGTTTTCATCATCTTCATCTACTAACAGCATTTGATGTCTTTGGCTTTATCTTTTCTCTTCCATTGTGAAAATCAGTAAAGTTCTTATTTATTGCACAAACCCATTAAAAAAAAAAGTTGCTTGTATTTTAGAAGGTGTCTTAACACATTTATTGTTAGTCCTTTTGTCTGTCCTGACAGTGGTCAGAATAGGCAAGAGGGAATCTGTACTTTAGTCAACCAATTTAGCATCTATAACTTTCCTAAAAGAGGAGGAGCCATGTGGTGGGTATGTTTCCACACGCTGGTGGTAATGGTGGGGGCTGTTTTGTTGTTTTCAATAAGGTGTTAATACTGAGCATCAGTACCTCTGGCTTACTGTAGTTGCCATTCAGGAAGAATGGGAGGATTGTCTCCTTTATGTCAAGCTATACCCCACTGTCCTTCCCAGGTATCTCAGGAGCCTCTCTTAAGAACTTCTGGCAGCTGACTCAATGAAATTCTTGCTAGGTTGTCTTTATGTGTATGTTTTGATTTGCCAAAACATGTCTATTGCTGTGGTTGCTTTTCTTCTCCAAGAAGTTTTTATTGCTTATTAATAGACAAGTGGAAGGATGTGATGGTTGTGTAAATCTTTTACAGTTATGATGAAGGCTTGCCTGAAGCTGCTTAATGGATCTTTTGAGGCAGAATCCAACTCCATAGTTTCTCATTCTGTACTTATTTTTCATATCACGTTACTGCCATGCCTAAGTGCTTATATTATCTTGGTACAAAGTTCCAGAAACGTTTTTCTCTTTCCTTTGAGCTCACAGGCAGTGATAGATTATGCTCTTTCCTTATTTGTGGAGCCTGAAGTAAAGCAGGCTAATGTGTAAGGTGTTTTTTAGGGTTGGTTCACAAGCGTGTGCAACTATGCATTGTAGTAGACAACTTGGCTGTGTTTAAAAAACACGCAATGTGCATCCCATATAAAGGGCCGTAGTCAGCAGGTGAGCGCAAAATGTTCTTTTGTGAGCATAAGCGCTTGTTTCCTTATGCAGAGCTGTTGAGCATGTGCAGTTCTTACTGATGTCTTTTGCAACTCAGACGGCTGATCAGGTACCAAGGATCAACTTGGACAGCTGAGAAGCAAAGAGCATTCTCAGTCATCTGATAAAGCCATAAATAGTTTGATCAGCATCATACAGGAGATTTGTGCCAAAAGCAGCAGCAGGTCTGAAATTTCTGTGTCAGGACACCAAGTTTAATATTACTCAGAACCATGCTAAGAGCAAGTTAATGTTGCTGATATTTCTTACGTTCTAAAGTCAATGGTGTAGGAATTCTAGGGAAAATAACTGTGCTTACTAAAGGAATCAGGTTGCATCCATGAAAATTGTGCATTCTGTGCTCTGGAGCTTGACGATGAAAAGGGAGAGGAGGAGAAAAGGTGCACGTGTGAATGATTGTTAAGTAATAATACAGGTATGCAAGGCATCAGAAGTAAGTTTGCACAGCTATCTTGTGACACTTTCTAATTTTCAAAATCTTAATTTTGCAACCCGATAGTACTACTTTAAAATGGAGGGGGAGCTTTGTGTAAAATTCTTTTTACTTCACATGCATCTGAATGCTTCCATAAAGCAGCCTTCAGTAAACCAGCTTGCCAGCATGGCCCAACCCGAGAACGTACGTAAGTACTGCCATACTGGACCTTTTGGAGCCTGAGTTTAGTTATCTAATAAACTTTGCTGGACATCTCTGATTAGTTGCTTATTGAATCTATGTGTACTTTTACTATACAAAAAACTTGTAAGATAATTCCACAGTTTCATTATACTGTGTAATAAAAGTGCTTCTTTTGCTTTGCTTTGAACCTACTATCTAATGATTTCCTTCGATTCTCTTGATTCTTACATTGTAAGAAATAATGAATAATCATTCTCTATTTTCCTTCTACATGGCATGCCAGCTTTGTAGACCTATATCATATTTTTCCTTTCCTCTCTTCTCTGTCAGTAGCCTTAGGTCTCATCTTAGCTATGCAGAAAATGTTCCATGTAACTGATCATTCTTTTCAACATTTCTGAAACCTTTCCAGTGCTGCAGCATCCATTTTTAAGATGATATAACCAGTACATGTATGTATTAAAGGTCTGAGAATACTGCAGATGTGTGTAGTAATATAACAGCTGTGTGCTTTTTCCCTTTTCAATGAGAACTTTGGTCACATAATTAAAATTGTTGTCTGTTACATACAGTATTTTTGTTTTATTAAATACCGTCTCTTACTGAAGTTCATCTTCTTTTATTGTTCATTCACAGATCCAGATCTTTATGGAAGTTTCTTTATGGCAGATTTTGTTACATCAGTTTCATCCTTTTTTGCAGATCACATGTGAAGTTGTGGGGGGGAGGGGCTTCCCGTGTCATTACACAAGTCTGTTGTTAAAACAGTTTGGTTTTTATTTCTTTTTAACTAGCAAATCCATAAAAAGACTTTCCTTCTATTGAAGGACAGTTTTGTTTCTTTTGCCTTTGGTGAGAGACCTGATTAGAAATCTTACAGAAAATCCATGTATGGTTTGTCAGCTAGATTATTCTTATCCCTTTTATCATTAACTCTTTGAAGATCTCAGAGTATTTGAGGGAAGTGATTCATCGTTTTATTACCTCATACTTGTCCAGAAGTATTATTTTTTATTATACTTTCACCAGTTGTCTCCTCTTGAAGTGGACTTACGTGTTTGTAGGTCTGCAGATCACTTCCCAGACATGCTTTCAAACATCAGAGTCCTATTTACTACCTCATATTCCTCAGGTGCTGATTTTGATACATGCAGTAAGCTGCACGCTCCAATTGGTAGTTTCTCAACATGGTGCTTGAGCTTATTTAAAACTCTGAGATGAATGCTTCCCTGTACCTGACGTTTTGCTACGATTGGTTTTTGTTGTGTTTGTAAAACTTGATTACATTTCAGTTTGAAATGTTTTCTGTAGGTTAATTACTATTTAAAAAATATCCTGTTGTAGCATTTACTGATGATTATGGATCATTTATCTTCAGGTGGTGAAAACCGTTGGTCTTCGTGAAGTCTGGTTTTTTGGGCTACAGTATGTGGACAGCAAAGGCTATTCAACTTGGCTGAAGCTAAATAAAAAGGTAACAATTTCCTAATATTTAGGCAAGTGTACAGTTTGAAATATACTTTTTTAAGGCTTTCTGCTTTATTATTGTAGGTGAGCTGTAGCTGGCTTCAAATTTAGTTGAAAAGTTGCTTTCGTTTGTTTTAAATGACAAAATACAGTGTTAATTTTGGTTGGTTCTAAAAAAAAACCATGCAAAGCTGCATCAACATTTAGTTTGAGTAGATTGAGTAGGTACCATTTTCAGTACCATGGTGATGCATACGTTAGGAAAACTTAAATTCCTATGATTATCCTGTTTTCATCTAGCGAAAAGTAATAAGAATAAATATTTCACAGTTGGGGGGGGTGTATATGTGAGGTATTTGAGCTTCAAGAATTTGCGTGTATACAGCTATAGATCTTCAAACAAGGTACTAATAATAGACTCCTAAACCGCTGTTTATGTATCTCTAGTGGTAGATTGTAGGACAATTTTTGTTTTGTTTGTACCCAGTAGCACTGCGCACTTTGTATCTCCCAGCTGTTGGGAACCAGGTCATTTTACTTTAAATTCTATTTATGAGTTTGAATGGTCAGTTTTTATTTTAATATTGGCTGTCAGGTTATTGATGGCACTGTTTAGAATACAGAGATTTTTTTTAATTCATCCTAATCAAGAATGCCTTATTTTATCTTCAGTATTCGGAGGTAAATTAGTGGGGGGTTTAGGAGCAAGTCCCACTGTCTGCATTTAATAATAATCTTTCCTTCTCCTCTGTGGTAAATCCAACAAATTAAACCTGCTAACCACTAAAGCTGTCTCCTAGAATTTCATATATGTCTTGTTTCATAAGCAATAAATGTTGTAGTGCTACAAATAATGTGTTAGCCCTAATGGCTTGCCTCCAGCGGTTGGAGACTACAGGATTTGGTGCATCATTTGCAAAACTCGGTGAAGGTCTTCAGCAAATGAAGTTGCTGGTGCTGTTCTGGAGCAGCAAGGGAGTGCTAATTCCTTTAATTTTGATAAGGCAGTTATGTTTTTAAAAAACTTGTAGCATTTGATTCTTAAATGCATCATCATAAACTGGCTCTAACTTGCAAGCTACTATTTAAATGTTTGTGGTAAATACAGGAAGGATCTGATAAATCACAGAATAGATGTGCAAATAAGGTTTTATTATGTCAAGAGCACAACTAATCATTTACTGGTGAGATTAAAGTGAAGCACTGTATGTAAATCAGATGGACAATAATGAAAAGTGAGCAAAACATTAAAAATTGACAGCTGAAGTGTTGAGTATAGTACTTATGCTGCCTTATGTACATGATTAAATGGTTGCATTATGTTTACAGTTTTTGAAACCTTGTATGAGTCAACCAAAGAGATGCATCATTTCATGCATACTGAAGAAGTTCTAGAGGGACTATTGGTGCACATAAAATTAAATGTGTAATAAAGTGCTTGAGGAATTAGGGTGTTTGAGATTTACTTTGAATGTACCTTTTAACAATCATTGTATTACTTGTTAAAATTAGTTTAATTTTGAGTGGTTTTGCTTTAGTCATAATCAGTGCTGAGCCCAAATGAAATGGACATTTCTACATAAGAATGAGTTTTCATTGATATTTGAAGTAGACACTTAAGATGACCACATCTGTTTTCTTCACAAAATCATAAGCCTTATCCATCCTAGAAAAATAATGTGATTAATGCGATTATGTTTTTTTTGCATAGGAGGAAAGCATGTGTATATACTTCAGTAGTTCAAAGATTTTTAAAAGAATCCAACTTTATACTTCACTGAAGAAATGTGATGTAGCTCTTGCTAAAGAAACTTTGTTAGACCCTAATTTGTTACTTCCTGCAATTCATTCTTGAATAGTTTTGATTTTTTTAATATGTATTACAACTTTTTTTCCAGATCTTTATTGTGACAAGTACAAATTCACAGAAGCCTACAAAAAAACCTCTTAAACAGTCTTTGAGTAGTATTTCAAAATAGTCGGATTTATCCAAGTCAGTGTTCTGATTCAGTGCCATGTGAACATTTAGTGAGTTCCACAGTGGGCTTGTCAGGAAGCACAGGCTTTCTGTGTAGAGGAGCTAGAGAGTTCATTACTGCTGAGTTAATTATATTTAATACACTGTTTAGCACTCTTTTTATTTTTTTTCTTTATTCCTCTCCCTCAGGTAACACAGCAAGATGTAAGGAAAGAAAATCCTTTGCAGTTTAAGTTCAGGGCCAAGTTTTTTCCAGAGGATGTATCTGAAGAATTAATTCAGGAAATAACTCAGAGACTTTTCTTCCTGCAAGTCAAAGAAGCAATCTTAAATGATGAAATATATTGCCCACCAGAAACTGCAGTTCTTCTGGCTTCCTATGCTGTCCAGTCCAAGTATGGAGATTACAGTAAGGAGATACATAAACTAGGCTACCTAGCCAGTGACAGACTTCTCCCTCAGCGGTGAGTGAGACTAGTTTTGCATCATCTGCTGCATTTAAACTTGATTACAGCACATTTTTTATAATTAAAATACTGAGTGATAATGTGCATTTAATGGTAGCTTTCATAAGAGTGCATGTTTTGCTAGTAAAATTCAGAGATCCTAATTTAGACTCTAAATAATAAAGAAGCATCACAACCATAGGTTCCTTGAGAGCTATTTCCTGTCTCATCCACAGACATCTGCACAGATTTAATTGAACAAATTTCTGAAGTACTCCAAAATGATATGTTGTTTCTAGCAGCTTGCTTCTGCTAAACTCATCTTGGTGATTTCTGTATTAGTGTATTTGATTTTCTTCAGTTTTTGATGGTTTTGTACACTTAAACTGTAATAATTTCCTGAAAAAGAATTGTAAAGTGTATTGTAGAATATATTGCAGAAAAAAGATAGCCTGGACAGAAAATTTAGGAACTCAATTGTCATTGCTATTGAGTGTAGGCTTATCTAATTGGTTAGGAAAAGTAAGCACCGAGATGATAGTTTTGTTTCTTTACGCAACCGAAACCCTGCTCCTGGCGTGTTTTAGCACCAAGAGAAGCATTGCAACACAAATGTACAAAGTTAGACAATTTTGTTAGTGTAGATGAATCCATAGAGATGTATCATGGACAGATGTGTGCTAAGTAAGTATGTAACATAAGTGCATCTTCAAAGAAATGAGAAACATGGAATAATTTGAGATTTCTTTAAAAGTCATATGTTTTGTCTTTGGTTTAAAAACTAAAAGTGGAGATTTGATTGTTAGTGTAACTAAGCTTGGGAAATTCATAGCAAAAAAGCATTTCAAAAGATTGTGGTGAAGTATTGAAAGAAATGCTTCAGGTTTTTAAAAATCCTGGCTAAGAGTTTGGTTTTGGCTGTTTACTTCCTCCTTGTGACACTGAAGTCTGTACTCCTTTTACTTGGAAAAATACCCTTTGTTAGGAAGACAGATGTAGAATCAGTAAAACTGCCATTACTGAATATATGTGAGTTCACAAGTCTTGGTTTTTGCTCAGTTGTAATGACAACCTGTGAAGGCTGGAGTGCTTGTGCATAACATAAATTCAAATACTTAGGGTGTTTTTTTCAGTAGATAAATGTTCAGATGACTTCCCAGCATATGCTTTCAACTAGTCTTATGCCAGTGTGTGCTGGGTGAGCACATAGTTTTCTGACAAATTTGCTGATGACAGGAGGCAAAACAGGAATAATTGTGTTAGAATGAATACAAAAACTAAGTACCTCATAATAACACTTCAGAACAATATACAATATAATGTCAAAAATGCCTGCTTGTTTCCCAAAGTAGACTTTAGCTTTGCAAAATTTTACTGAAAAAGGTGACAAAAGATTTGCAGTTCATGTTAATTAGTGTTCACCTGTCAAAACTACTGCATATTTCTTGGCTTAAAAGGGTGAGCTAGGTAGCAGCAAGGCATCTAGTCTTTGAGTTATTCTGTTGCAGTAGTCTTTGTATACATTTCATCAGTAGTATTTTAAGAGAGAACAGAGGGGACCAAGTGATGAGATGGCTATCACCAAAGACATTGTCAGCTTTGAGTATATCATAGAAACACAGAATCATTTGAGGTTGGAAGGGGAGCTCTAAAGATCATCTAGTCCAGTCACCCTGCTCCCAGGAGAGTCACCTGATGCCCCAAGACATTCAGTGTTTAAAAGGCATTTGACAGTGCCCTTAATAAAATACTTTAACATTTGGTCAGCCCTAAAGTGGTCAGGCAGTTGGACTAGATAACCATTGTAGGTGCCTCCCACCTGAAATATTCTACTCTAATTACAACAGGTTGCTCAAGGCCTTTTCCAGTTGGGTTTTGAGTACTTACTTGGATAGACACTCTGCAGCCTCTCTGGGCAGCCTGTTCTAGCATTTGACCATCCCCACAGCAAAGAAATGAAGAATTTTGTTCAAGTGTATTTTACTTGTGCCCATTGCCTCATGTCTTTCAGCTCAAATTCAATTCAAAAAGAGGAAAATGCAAAGAATTTCTGTAGAAGTAGAAATTTTAACTCATTTTGGAAAACCCAAGTCTCCATGAGGGCACAGGTTGCCTGGAAAGCTTGTGTAGTCTCCCTCCTTGAAGACAGTCAAAAGCTGTCTCTAGACATGGTCCTGGGCAACTAGCTGTAGGTGACCCTGCTTGGGCAGAGGAGTGGACAAGATAACCTTCAGAGGTCGCTTCCAAACTCATCCATTCTGTGAGAGGAGCTTGGGAGCAGGGCTCTACTTTTCAAAATGTCATATGGCTAGCACTGAAGAGTGCACTTCACTAGACAGAAAGAAACACTGCATTCATATCTTCTGCATTACTCAATCTATTCCCTATTGTGCTTTGCCTAAAAATATAGGGAAAAGTAGTAAGTTCTTACTTTCCTGAGTAAACAGAAGGGAGACAACTGTTCTGACTTCCTCAATAAGGTTATCATGTCTCTATTTTTACATTCCCCAACAAACTAGTCTGCTAACTTGTCTTAATGTATTACTTTCTCTTTTCAAAAGACAACAGAATGAAAGCTTGTGTGTATCTGCATACCTAGAGATTAATTTGCAGCATTGTCATATGGGGATTTTATAGGTCTGCATCTTATGACTTTAACTGAAAGTTAAGATATGCCATGGTGTGATTTGTACATTACAAACAGTACAGAATGTTATGAAAAAAGAAGCAATTTCATACTATATTAGAAGTGTGTTTGTTGAAATGGAAAGTTTCTGTGTCTGTTTCGGTTAGAGATGAGCAGAGTACGGGAAGTCATGTTTACATTTATTCAATTAAAGCATATGTTACACTGGGTAACCAAACTTCTTTTTTCAACTTTAAGAGGTCAAATTGGTTGTCATTTAATAGCAACAACTTCTATTCACAGCGTGTTAGAACAGCACAAACTGACAAAAGAACAGTGGGAAGAAAGAATACAGAACTGGCATGAAGAGCACAGGGGAATGTTAAGGTAATTATGTAAAAAATGGTCCAAGACTTTGAAGGGGGGTTTTATTATTATTAGGATGTATTCTGGGAGATGATATATTTGTTTGGAAATGGCTTTCTTTTATTCTGACCAGGGTAGGCAGTTACCAGAAGCTTCCATGAAAGCTTCACAGAGGTTTGAGTTTCCAGTTAGATTATTGGTTTACCCACAGGATTTCTGGTAAGATTGTCACCTGGCTTTGCCATGGTTGCCTGCCTCTAAAATATATTTAGCGTTTCCTTAGCTCAGGGGTGAAAAGACAGGGTGTGGTGATCGGGTATTGGGTTGCAAAACTCTACAAATAACTGGGTCAACATACATATGAATTTCAAAGAGATTTAATTCCTAACTAAATTTTACACTAATTAGTTATTCTGCAGTTCCCTTATTCTTACAATGTACTTCTGATTTGCCTTTTTTCCCCCTCTTCTTTCATCAGGGAAGATTCTATGATGGAATACCTTAAGATAGCACAAGACTTGGAAATGTATGGAGTCAACTATTTTGAAATAAAGAATAAAAAAGGAACTGAACTGTGGCTAGGAGTTGATGCTTTGGGTCTGAATATTTATGAGCATGATGATAAGTAAGTGGCTATACTCATTGTGCACTTCTTTCCTCTCTGAGATTATACAAAATACACTTTATTGTGTGTTCAGTAACATCTAGCAAACAGGTTCTCAAAGACCACCTAATTTAAAAAAAGATAGTAAAAGAGAGATAGATGTTAAGTGCCAGAATACTTGAATTTTAAAGGTTAACTAGGGATGAAAGTGAAGGGAAAGTGATGTGAAGTGAATCATAGAATAGTTAGGGTTGGAAAGGACCTTAAGATCATCTAGTTCCAACCCCCCTGCCATGGGCAGGGACACC
>JANHGB010048037.1:6572-19621 GCA_026283785.1 Coracopsis vasa
AACCTGGCCTTGAACACTGCCAGGGATGGGGCAGCCACAGCTTTTCTGGGCACCCTGTGCCAGCGCCTCAGCACCCTTCACAGTAAAGAACTTCTTCCCGATGTCTAATCTAACTGTCCCCTTTTCCAGTCTAAAACCATTCCCCCTTGTCCTGTCACTACATGCCCTTGTAAAAAGTCCCTCTCCATACCAGAATACTGATCAGACAGACACAAACAAGGTGCGCTTCTTTGGCTCTGAGTGATTTCCAGTTCTCCTGGCCCTAATACTACTGCAAACAGTGGCTCAAGATTGGTCCCTTCTGGAGCAAAGAAAAAGCAGCAGGGAAGAAAGGGCATTGTATATTACTTCTTTCCCGTACACGTCCCTCCTTCAACCAAAGAAATATGCAGTTACATGGACGATTTAGGGGCAGCAGCAGAGCAGGAATAACTATAAAATTCATGTTTTAATAACAACAACAATAATAAGCACACAACAGCGTTTATAACCCTAGTTACAGGCCTGAGATATCATATCCATAGCAACTGCAGCAAGCGGTGAATGCCGTATATTTAGAGTTCCCGTGCACCTGCCTAAAATAGCCGCCGATAAATTATGCTGATGTTTGTGCCTTTCTGACAGCGTTCTAAGAGGCTGCCGATGCGCCCTGCAGTTGCGCTGAGCCTTCGTGGCACAGCACAGCGAGGGCAGCTTCGCTCCCCTACCAAACCTCAGGTTTGCCTCCCCTTTTGTGTTTCCCAATGTGATAAATGAGTCCAAAAAGACACCTTGAAGGTGAGAGTAGTGGTGCAAGTGATGGGTGTATGGGAGCAGCTCCCATTCGCTTCCAATGTCTGTTATCTTCCCCATGCCCGGCACCACAGATGTTAAAACGTGCCTACTCTTAATGTATTGGATTAATAAAGTGTGGCAAGTAGTTAGCGCTCTATCCTGCTCCTGTTGCAGGCAACGGCAACATGGTCACTCTGTATATTAATGGTGTGTGCATAAATAGTTTACAAAGAGTTAATGAATGACTGAGAGGTGTTTGAATACATGGCTAGTCAGTTGTGGAGATTGTTGCAGAGTCCAACAGGTCAATCGCCTGCTTGTAACCGTAGCTTATAAGCATCTACCAGACCATCTGTTGATGTGCTTATTACATTTTATAACACAAACTCCTGATGTCTGCAACATGCTTATAGCAGCTATTAATCTTGTATTGTTAACTCTTTTGAATCAACATGGATTTGAGCTTTAATATGTAATACTACCTGCAAGAATTCCACCAACCCAACTGGGGAAGGGATCAGACTTCTACCCCATGTTAAGTTTGCCCACGGACAGAAAGGATCTGTCCCTGCTCTATGATTTTTGCATGGAGCACTTTGGGTTTTCACCTGTTAAACTTTGGATGTAGGTGAACCCTATTGAACATAAACCAGGCCCACCCCGGTGCCCTCTGGGCCAACATGATGCTGACCCACAGCAGCGAGAGGCACGTGCTGTGATCATATCAATGCCTGTAAGAAACTTGCTGTGTTTTCCAACTGGATAGTAACATCCATCCCCAGATCTTAAAATGTGTTTATAGCCAATTAAATGTCACACTTCATTCTTAAGAAGGGTAATTATTGCTACCAGGAAGGAAGAAATACAGGTGCAGATTGACTCTAGTAGCTTTAAGCTCACCCCTTTTACCTGCAGGAGAATTAAAAGAACCACAAATGCTTCTAGGCTTTTTGGCTTTCTCTCTGTATTTGCAGTTGACTGCAGACATAGCTGGATATATGAAAATTAAGATTATTTATTGTAGTTTGGCAAAATGTATAAATGAAGCCCAAAATAAAATCAATACTGGGTTAAATTATGGACTGTAGGTATTCATTTGTACCAAATCTTTGATAGAGTTCTATACAGAATAAAAAGACCTAAACATTACATGTGCCTTATACATGCATGAATATATGTTTTCATTTATTCATGTTTCCATCAGTTCAATGGCACGCTAGCATCAAAACTCCTTCAGGCCTAAAGAAATCCAAACTATCTTACCTTTGCAAGAAGAAAGGAAACCCTTTATTCAGAAAGATTATAAAAAAGCATAGCCTTAACATGAATAAAGTGGATTTCCAGCATAAAAAGCAAGAAAAAATCCAAAAATTGTTGAAGAAAAAAACCCCTGAATCCTTCTTGCCTGAAATAGGATTTTTGGCTTCCCATAAAAACCAGGATTGGGCCAAGTGTAAGAGAGCAAATTATCGTTAGATTTTAGGGTAAATTGAAGTACAACTGTGAATGGCTGCATATACATTTAAATGATATTGAAAATGTTTTCAAGCAGTTGGAACATATTTCCAGGTGGTTTGGGAATGTGTAAATATTAGCACATTCTGAAGGTTGGGTTTAAAAGGCCCTTCATACTCCATAGGTCTTGACATCAATTTTCCCCTCATTTACGCTGTGTGTATGTGTGTGTGTGCACGCTGGTGCACTGTATGACCATCACGTATTTTAACAGGGGTGACTCACATAGGTTCAGTGTCAGCAGAAGGAATATTGGTCTAGAGATAGAGGATGTGGAAAGAAGGTTGTTAATCACAAGCAGCTTGGAAGCTTCTAAAGGGTCTTTTCCAGGGCATGCCAAACACAAGGAATTACAATATTCCTTTGAAAGACACCTTTCCATCAGCACCTGGGCACTCCTTGCCATTACCCCATTCCTCTGCCCTTATTTTTATACCACATACAAGTGTTGAGAGTGGGCACAATGCCCATGCTCTATGTCCTTCTCAATGTGCTGTTTAGAAAAACACTGCATTTAAAACCATGAGTCAAAGGCATAGAAGGCTCTTGGTTTGTGTATTGATGCAATGAACTTGAACCAGAAATACCAACTTCAAAGAGGTCAGATCAGAATACAGGATATGGATCTAATGCTGGGTTTGTTTAGAATTTAGAAAGAGTTAAACCCCTCTTTCCTTTCTGTTTTAATGTGAGGGATCCAAGATAATAATTTATTGCTTTACAGTCTCAATTTTCTCTTCCACTACCTACAAACAACTTGCCAAGAACACGTGTGCTATGTGAGGAGACTGGTTCCACAATAGAGAAGTTACTCCAAAGAATGGACTTTGAATCTCAGTTGTTCAAATCCCAGTTACCAGCCCCAACAGAGACAAACTGTCTCCTTTACATAATGCTTTTGTTAATTCCTCTGTGTTCAACGCCACGTGGATACATTCAAGCTACTGCTTTTTCTGGATGGACTCCTCCAGCCCTGTCTGCGCTTTTATTCTGCCCCTGGAGACGGTCACAGCTAAAATTCAGTCCAAATTGGGAAGATGTAGAGCAGCAGCTCTTGAGAACTGCCATCAAACAGCTTGTATGCATGTAGTATACATGTAGTATACACGTAGCATACCTTCCTTAGCGACTTAGGGCCATCCCTGCATGTTAACAAATAGCTGGGATAATTAAAATATTTATCCAAATAATTGGGACAAATCAAAGCATTTCCTCTCGTATCTCTCCCAGACACACACTCCCCCTTCTCTTTCATTTCTGAAACTGGTATTCATGCAAATGAACTGGGGGAACACTGAGAATTTGCCCTTCAGCATCGTGTGAGCTTCTGGATTTGTTTTGTGCGAGAGAGTTGTCATTTGCCTGGAAGTTCCCATAGTGAATTTATTGGTCTTCTGACGTTCCTGGCGCCAGGTCTGCATTCCCATAAAACAAGCCAGAAGAAACTTTGGAAACAGAACCTTTATAGTATCCACATATTGGGCCATATTCAACTCCAAAGTCAGCAGGTGCAACTCCCATTGATTTCAGTGGGAATTCTGTCTGCTTACGCTGGAGCTGAACTTGGTCCATAGTATCTGGGCATCTTTCCCAAAAACTCTCTTCGCTGAATGCAGGGAATGAACCAAAGCTTAATACACTTCTCTGCTGTCCCTAGGAAAGGAATCAGTCTGTCTTTTCAAGAGATTGTGGGGGAAATAAAGTACCTGCTAGCCTTGCAAGGCTGCTTTTGCCATTGTACCCCAGTGTGAATATCTGAAATGTTCTCATGAACTCACACTTGCCCTTGGTTAAAGATTGGCTGTTCAAGATGACCTTTTCTCTTTCTGAGGCTTAAAAGGAAGAATTCATTCAGTCTCCTTCTGTTTTCACAGCACAGTGGTTTTTTATGCAAAGGTTTCTCACCATCACTGAGAAAACCTGATGCGAATCGTTTCAGAAAGGACGTCTCCTGGAAAGGAACGTGATTTTGTCTGAAGAAACGCTCTTTCTGCTAAGTCATCTTAAAGAGGAAAACCCCAGCTGCATTAGGGAACATTTTACTTAAATCCCTGAAGCTCTCAGGTACAGTTTGGAGACCCTCACTCCTTAGCGTGTGTCGTTGCAACTGAGCATATGCTGAAGTGCACTCTTAAATAAGGCACTTTGGATGAGGTCTTACATAACTGTATCTTCGTACCAGAGGATTTGCATCTCGTAGTATTTGCTACAGTAAGTGTAGAAAAATTAAAATAGCATTATAATCTCCAGGCAAAATTATGTGTGGGCTCAGGCTCGAGATTCCCATTCGTCAGCAAAATCCGGTGGGAGCAGATGTTCTTCCAGGGGGATGTCCATCTTTGTAGGGGCAGGATCTTATCGGAGAAGGCCATTCTGACAAGTGTTTGGCATGGATCAGTGTATGCAAATTCAAGATCAACTGCTGAGCGAGATATGAGGATGTCTGGCTACTTTCTCCACCTTCTCAATCTGGATAGAAATAACCGAGATGAGGCCACGATGTTACCTTCTCCAGTCGAGTTGTCAAAATGTTCCTCCAATCCTTTAGTCGCACCATATTCACTGTCAAATATGCCTTGGAAAAATCCTCTTGTAGGCTTCTAGTTGGCATAAATCTGCCCGTGTGTGTTTGTGGAATGTTATTTTCACTTTCCAGCACAGAGAATTGCAGGAATTTTCCTGAGGAGGCAGCAGGAACAGTTCCATCAGAGAGATGTCCTGTGAGAAAGCAAGCTCAGAGCAAGGGTGCTGAGGAGACTTGAGCTATTCTCTCCCTTTCTTTCCTTCTAGGTGGTGACTTTTCCTTTGCTCCATTCCGCATACTCATAGTAGGAGCTACTAGTCACAAATGAAACAAAGCATACCGTAATTGTGGGAGCCGCTCTTAATCCAGGTTATTGCTTTTTGTAGGCAAACAACTCAGAACAGATTTCTGGTGTAATGTGTTAGATCTAAAGCCTCAAGGATCAAGAACAAGTGTATAGAAGATGCTCCCATTTGGTGTGTTGAAGGGAAATCATGGCAGAGGTCTGATTACCTTGAGCAGGAGAGAGGATTTCTACAGAGTGCCTTCCTACAAGGAGCCAGATGGCAGGAGCGTGTCACACAGCAGTGCCAGTTGGTGCATCACGCACCTTAAATACACCATTTAACTGATAAAATACATTAAAGAGCTACCAGTGCCAGAAGAACCATGAACACAATGCCCAGGAAATAAAATCATGATGGAGCAGGCAATGCTAGAAGATGGGGTCCATAAAGGACCCTTTTTCTCTTCAAGCTTTTTCTGCTGGTGGTCTAAAGCACCATTCTGCATCAGATTTTCCTTACTGGAAAATATATGTGCAGAGGCTGGTACTGGGAGAAAACCATTGTATAAATCACTCTTAGAGACATCTTCTGATTTTACCAGGTCTGAAGAAGCTCATAAGAGGCTTTCAAGAATATTACATTTCCAGAGGGTGTCATTGCTCCTGAAGAACAAGAGTAGACCTGTATAGTCCCTTTTTTCCTGGATCCCATGCTGTAATCCTAGCATTCAAACACCGAAGCCTCCTGGCTTCCCCACATGGCTGCATTCCCACAGAGCACAGCACGAGCCACTCTGGCTGCAGTGATGATACAGTAGTTTTATCACATGTACTGTAATATTGTCCCTTGTAAAGCATAACACTCTTGAGTAGGCATAGTAAACCGAAGACAATCAAGATCTTAAAGGGTAATATGTTTTTATGTGTTTAGTAGCTTATGGTGCTATATAACTTCAGAGCCCAAATGCGGCAGTGGCCTCTCCAAATCACACTATTAATATTGCATAATGAGCAGCGCTGCTACTCTTGAATTCTGGCACACCAGAGGGTGATTTCCAGCACTTCTGATCCCTAGTAAAAATCCTCTCTGCTGTGTATATGCTTAGTTTATGCTGGACAACACTGCTCGGGACTGCAGTGGTGTCACTGTGATTGAAGGGGAGTTTCAGCACTGGCGCTGGTGTAACCAAAGATAGGAATTTGGCTTTTTGCTGCCTGGAGATCACCTAAATTGCAGTAGAAGAGACATTTTCAACTGCAGAACAAGTTTTCTTTGCTCATGGGACCCTTGCAGGGTTTTTTCCTCTGAGAGCCATCTCTCTTCCCCACTTTCATCACAAGTCAGGACATGAAACATCCCCAGTGTTGCACAGTGTGACCTGACATCTCCACACTGCGAGTGAGGCTTTCGGTGTTGTACCCAACCCCCAGATCGAATCAGCAGTTTTGAGGACTTCTTTCCCTTCTGCCTCAAGGAGGGCACTCCTCAAAGTCAGCTTGTCCATGTTCATGCAGGGGATAATCAAGATTGGAGCTGTACTGCAGTGTAGCCCCTTCCCCACTCATTGCAGGCATGGATAATGCTCCTCTCAGCACTAACGTTCAACACTCCTGCAGCCCTTGTATCTTTGGGAGGGTCCAGAGAGCAGAACACGTCTCCATCTTCCCATCTGCTCACTGAAAATAGCTGGAAACTAAGGTTAAAAACTGCCTTGCCTTTGGGCTTTACTTCCCTCTGCCTCTCTGTAGGAGTCACTGGAGCATCCTGCCTAGAGCAGCCTCCTGGCACTACACAAGCCTTAGCAGCTGATCACAGGTTTGTGTTCCTGAATCTTTCCTGAGATTCCATGTGAAGATGCTTGTAGAAGGACTCACCAAAACCAACCCCAAGAAAGCCCCAAAACCAAACAACCCCCTAAAACCTGCTGGAGAAGGTTTCCAAGATCCCCATTGTGGGGCAGGACCAAGCTCAGCTTGCATTACCCACGCAGCTTCATAGGGTACTGCTGTACTTCTGAAAAGTGGGTTTTAAAGGACTATTTTTTCCCTTTCTTTTGGAAGGATGACTAAGCAAGAAGCAGCATTCTGACTGCAATGCATCCCTTATTTGCCATCAGTAAGAGGTATAGGAACAGCAGTGGAAAGCAACAGTAGCACTGTTGGTACAATTCATTGCCACTTGAGAAAATTTGTGTTCTGGTAATAAACTGCCACATATGCAAGGCTAACACAAATCCAGTCTGTGATACACCAAATGTCATCACATTTTCAGATTGAGAGCATCTCGCTCAGAAAGGCTCTTGCATTTTGGGTTCCCAATGCCTTAAAACAACTCTCCTGCAGCAAGCATGTCCCAGCATCTGGGCAATGAGCATAGGACAGAATGGAATAATAGGGAAAAGGGGTTTTTTTCCCCATTAGTGGTATTTTGCTGCTTCCCACAGTAATTGGAATTCAGATAATGTTAATGTTCCCATTCTTATGTTAAAATTAATAGTAGACTGCTGGTATTTCAGCTAGACATTAATTGTATAATATCCATACGACAAATGCTATTAGTTTTAGAAATCTTCCAGATAAACTTATATAAATTTGTCACCACAAACCCATGAAAGAAAATTCCATGCATATTGAGTAGGGCTTTTCTATAGTAATGCCAGAATCCTGAATAGTCCAACAGTAGCTGCCTGCTGCTGAATAAAAAGAGGAATATCCAGCTGCATCACTCCATTCTTTCAGTCTTTTTACTTTTAATTGTAAACCTGCCACTTCTTACCAGATGTAACACTGAAGAAATTACCAGGACTTAATTCCACAGAGCATGTTGTATAACAGGTTCATATTTTACAGCTATTAATTATCTCAATATTATTTGAATTCAAGCGATTACAAAAGGAGAAGGAAACACCTAAGTCTTCTGCAGAGATTTGGTGAGAGGCTGGCAGATACTTACCAAAAACAGGGATCTGGGGCAGGAGCTTTCGAGGCCTTTTCAGCCATGGGAAATTCCATAAACCCAGTTTATCCCAATAAAACCTCCCTGGTAGCACCATAACAGCAGTTTTCCAGGGGCCAGCCCCCAAACTGAGCTATGGGGCCTCATGTGGGAAGGAAAACAAAATGATTGCAGACATGTGTCAGGGGAAAGGTGCAGCTTTACCTTACATACCAGCATCCACCAGTTGCATCCTAATCCATCCTTGTCAACACACATTGTCTCTGGCTCTCAGCTGCCTTTCACATTCATTGTGGACTAAGAATTATCACCTTAGATGTCCTAGGGAAAAACAACTGCTTCTTTACTATATATACACACAGGTATACTCTTATTTCCCCCTGCTCATCCCTCTAGCTGCATTTTCTCCACATCACCCACACCTGCATGTTATCTACATAACACCCACTCTGTGCTGCCAATAAGAGGAGATTCCCAGCTGGCATAAACTATCCGAGACCCATTGAAGTCACCTGTCTGATGACCTTCCTGGATATTCTATTGTAAAAACTTAAAAGCACGTTTTATTGCTATGCTCTTTGCATTATAGCAGATGTTAGGATCATTATTCCGTTGTTCCTTGAAGACTCTACCAACTATTCTTTTATTCCAGCCCTTCACTCTCTCCTGAGCTTTTCCATGGCACCCAAACAAACCTTTGAAGGGTCAGCTCTCAAGAGGAGCATGCAGTTTTAATCCAACCCTCTTATGTAAAAGGATGCATCAGCCTGACTGTGAAGTGCAGACTGGCTCAGTAGGAAAAGAAAATGGAAAGGTGAAACTACTTATTTTAGTAACTGAAATGTTGGATATTGAGGCAAATAAGTACTCAGCAGTGCACAAAATCCCAGAGACTCACAGACCTCAACTCTTTACTCATGACCATTAGAAAATGACTTTCACAAATGCTCTGCAGTGCTTTGTGTAAGCCGAGTTTCCCCATTTCCCTTCATTGTATTCCTCTGTGCAATTCAGATTCGTAAATCATTCCAGGAAACTTTTTATTAACTCACAAGAGCCCTCCAAGACAATATCCTGTAATTTCCACTGGTCTGAGTCAGACCTGCTCGTATCAGCTGAGAAATATCCATGACCTTTCTGCGTCCTTTTACTTGTGGGGATCACTGAAAACCAAAGGAACTCCTGGATAAAGTCCTGCTTCACCATTTGGAAGGGGAAGGTTTTGCCCATTCTTGCAGCCCAGCTGAATTCACACTAAACAATTTCGTTCTGCCTCTGTAAATTCCCCTTACAGCTTGAAAGGCACCGAGTACTTTCCTTTCATTGATTACAGCTGAGTAGTCTAACGCAGCTGCATTTCAATGGGAGCGGAGTGATTCCTGTGTATTATAGCTATTTTGCCAACAGCTTATGGTGTGAGGTGGATGAAAAGGACAATATTGCAGACAGACACAGCAGAACCTCAGCTATCATTCTCTGAACCTCCTATAGCACAGGTTTTATGCCTCTCCATCACTAGCTGACTCCTCCTTGCAGTGACAGAAGGACCCACAGTGTCCTCCAAGCAGCTCAGACATCAGATCTGATTCATTCCCACCCCAGCTCAGCAGATCCCATTTCCTCTCCAGAAGCAAGAAATGCCACCACGTTATGGCTGCAGGGGAAACATTAATGAGGGCGGTTGTGTTTTCCCATCCTCTCCTTTGCAGCATTGCAACCAAGCAGCCACGGTACCCCATGGGGGAGCCGCTATTGATGTCGGAAGCCACCGGTGGCACTGGGATGCGGGGACTTCTGTCCCACCAGAGCCACAGGCTGTCAGATGTGCTTTTGCCATGAATATGACCTGGGCAATGAGGTACAGGTTGCACAGTGGGATCATGATTTATTTCTGTCAAAAATGAAGAACATTCACTAATGCATCCGAAACCACCTCCTGACAAACACTCCGCTTCCCAAGGAAGACAGGAACTCATCCTCCTTTGTTTTCATCCGCTTTCACAGTGTACTTCTGCCGAGATGACTGACATTTGAATAAGCCCCAGGAGAATTCTACCTAGGACGTTTCTACTAAATATTGCCGTTGGAGTAGGAGGGTGCAAACGCAAGGGAGGCATTTGGAACAGGCTTGTAAACAGTTGCCTTGGTACTACCTCATTAGAGTGTTACATTGTCTGGTGGGATCCACTCCCAGGAATGTGCATAGCCTGGATTAACTTTTCCAGAGCCAGGGTGGTAGACTGCAAGCAGGCAAGATGAGGAAATCATTTGTAAAAGGAGCTGGGGCGCTTTTGAATCTCTTTTCCTGGGGGCTATTTTTATTGGTGAGAGGAGAAGAGGTGGTTTTGTCTGATACAGCAGCAGCTGTGCCTGTAAAACCAAGGAGTCCAGGTTCTTTAATGAGAGAAATTGTCCTCTATCCTTTGCCTGTGGGGTTGCTCCTGTGGGAAGCAGCGTGGTCCAAGGATCCATCTCCAGAGGAGGATTTCAAAGCCCTGGGGTTTACTGCTAGGTTTGCTTTTGACCTGTTTGGCAACCAAGGCACTTCTTCAGCCCTTGCTCATACCTCCTAAATTGTATTTTCCTGGTCCTGAGGCTCTACAGGTGTACTGATCTGTGCAGGAGCCAAGCACACCGAGGTGCTCAGGGTAATGCAAGCACATGGTAAGGTGTCTAAGGAGGTTTCAGGACCGTATCATCTGGGTACCATTTGAAGCATCCTTCTCTCAACACTGCCATGAATTCTTCTACAGACCTTATCTATGGTCCCAATAAGCTGGTGCTTTTTTGCATCTTTTAAAATGTTTTTATGTTCACCTAATCTATCATACTTACCAACGTCACCACCCATTATTCCTCCATATATGAGGCTATATATATATACATATATAGATATAGCATATGTCTATGGGAGAGCCATCAGGTGAGTACGTTCTGAGCTGCTTCCTTCTTCAGAACTAGTCGATAGCTTGGTATAAAGCAAAAATCATGTGCCCACCTTCTATGCTACCAGGGAATATTGGTAGAGCTTCATCCCTGAATAAGGAAAAAAGGATCCTGATTTTCTCCTCAGTCAGAATTCCCAGGAGCTTTCTGGAAGTCTTTGCTAAGCAAAGGACTGCTGAGAATGCAAATGCTGGTACTTGAGGCTGGAGAGAAGATTTGTGCATGCAGGAGATCTCCTGGAAAAGGAAAGGAAGTGTTCTCATCCCTCAAGAGAGAATCAGCAACACAAGGTGATCTTCCCTGTGCAGAGGATCAGACCCGGCTTAGGATATACGAGAGATCTCATTAACACAGTCTAGCCATTTAGTGCACACACTAATTACTTACTTAATGGTATTGCTATTTGATTATTTAATGGCTGTAGCATCCCTTTTGATCATTCTTTTGTACACGCTTAAGTGGAACAATTTCCAATTAATTAAATGGCTTTGGATTTCATATTACTATTTAATTCAGGAGAGGTTAAAGCCATTTGAATAAATACTGGGATTCCTGAGATTATTTTTCCTAAGTCTGTTTGCTCTGTTACAGAGAAGTATTTCCAGGTTCTGAATTCTGAACGGACAGAGGTAAAAATGGGCTGGGAACCACAAAACCAAGAGCAGTGTTTCTATGGGGCTTCTGATAACCATCCTTGTGAAAGCATCTAGATAATGTAATTTCAGCAGCTTGCCCTACTATGATTTTTTCCCCTCTATAATGGCAGCAGAATTGATGCTCAATGTATTTAAAGTGATTTAAAAATGTTAAAACTACCTAAAAACACCCCAAAATACAACCTTGCCACTAAAGGTCTGACCGTGAGCTCATCCGCCATCATGTCCATTGGAAATGTAATTGATTCCACAATAAATCCTCCTTTTATTAATGAGTAGCTGATTGGATTTGGTTTGTGTGAGGTTTGTTCCACCTGCAGCTTCTGCGGCTTCAACCATCCCGTTTTAAAAGGGTTTTTCCTCTTGCTCTCTTTCCATCATTGTGACAAAAAAATACCCCCATGAAGAACAAAAGGAAACTCCCGAAGTGACCGCACAGTGGAAACACTGAAACCAAACACCCCATCCGCAGAGCGGTATCGGATGAGCCAAGTAAACAACCTGGGAAGAAGGAGATGAACCCGTTCTTCCCATCTCTGCCCATTTTAGTAATCTTAGATGTTATTTTCGACCTCAGCCGAAAATCCGACAGAAAGGGGATTTTAAGGAGTTTAAAAATCTGGTGGAGCCACTCCTGGTTCAGCCAGGTCAGGTTTGGCCAGGTCGGGATGTGTCCCTGGGAGCCCGAAATGGCAAAATTTGGGCTGTTTGCTCTCTCCATCTAAAACATGGTGTTCTTTATATTGGTGTTAAGTGAGTCACTAGCCAGGAACTGCATATCATGAGGACCATATGCAGGGAGCTGCAAAGATCTGACTCAGAGATGTAAATCTGTGTCGTGGTGAGGCACCGAGGGGTTCAGTGGCACTTTATTCTTTCCGCCTTTCCTGCCGCTGTGGGGGAGGCAAAGGGAACCTTTTGTCGTTTTGGGGATGTTTCCTTTGGGAGAAATCGATTTCTTCCCTACGGTTGTGACCAGAGGCGCGTGGAAACCGCGCCGGAGCTCGGATGCTCCCGGGGTCAATCGCCTACAGAAAACTCCCTGGAGGTCTCCGGCGAGATGATACGTGAATCCGATCGCTCACATTCCTCTCGCCAGGACCACCCACATCCGATGGGAGCCGTGCAGGCATGGAAATCATTTTGCTTGTGTGTGTATGTGTGTGTCTGAGATGTAACCTCAGCGCTACGAGAGCCCGGCTCAGTTTGGGGCACTAAAAGCTGAGGCCACCAACCCATCCTCGCTCTGTCCCGGATGGCTCAGCGGGGTACCAAGAGGCACCCAGTGCTGCCCCGCTCCCATGGGATGCCGGGGGGTTGGCGGTGGGTGTTTTTCCCAGCTCCTTGCCCTAGGGAATGCCGAGCACCCATGGGTGTCCCTCCGGGTCCCGT
>JANHGB010048037.1:19721-32134 GCA_026283785.1 Coracopsis vasa
CCGTCCTACCCGTGTGAGGCTCCACTCCGGTTTTTAGGGCTCCGCATATTTTGCTCATGACATATGGAGCGTCTGGGGGTTCACGGCAAGAGGTGGGGTGGACTTTGCCTGGGGAAACCTGGATCCTCATTGAAAAACCCTCATTCATCCAGAGCAAAGAGAGGGAAAGGAAGAAAACCCAGCCCAGCTGCAGCGCCTGCAGGCAGGCTCTGCTCTGCTGTAAACAGGGGCTGCTTGGTTTGCACCCATTCACTGCACGGTACCACCGGATCATGGAGCAGGTTTCTCCAGGTACATCGGCTACCTGTGCTGATGCCAGCGGGCTTGGCCCTGGTTCTTTGAGTTGCTTTGATAGGGAATTATCGTCTGATAAAGTCTTCCACTGGGATGGGGAGGAGGAAGTGGAAGCTGTTAATGGGGCTCGCTCAGGAAGGGTGGCTTCTTCATGATGTGGAGCTGTGAAGTCTTGAGACAAGACCACAGGTGGGCATCCTGTTGACAAAGTCTTCCTTAGCCTGAGCACAGCTTCACTCCATGCCTTTCCCATACAAAACTGCCTTTGTCATCAGGGAGAGAAGCTGCCGCAGGCTTCAGCTGGGCAGAAGAGACCTAAACTGAAGAATCGGTTGGGTTTTGTAATTAAACAATTAAAATCAGAGCAAATCCAAAAGAAAACAGCGTTTCCAGTGCCTTTTGTCTCGTTTCTGAGGGCTGACGGCGCTGCTGGAGGCCCACTCCTGTTTCTCAAGTTTGGGTCCTTGGTCTTGCAACCATTACAGACCCTGTGCAAGAGCTGCTTGAGGCTGGACCGTTGCATCATGCCCATAAACTGCAGGTGGACTTTGCATAACTCTGCAGGTTTAATGCTGTTGTTGCCGCACGCTTCGGGTGTCTGCAGCGGCTCCTCCAAGCAGTGTGTGTTCAGCTTTCCAGAGGCTGGAGCAAAGGAGGATCTTAATCTCAGTGGTGCTGTTGCTGATGGAACACAGGAGTTGTGCTCTGGGGCTCATTCAGGGCCTGCTGTAAGCTTGGAGAATGTCAGGACCCTCCTAACTGCTTATCTGGTTCCCCTAATCCCCAAAAGCTGAGCAGACCCTAACAGGGAATGCAGGCTGCACATCTGTATTCTCCGTTGGGAAAGCCCATTAGTGGGGAATACACTCAAGGAGCCACATCTTCCCATAAACCAGGACAAGGAGGTGTTAGTGCAAGGCTGAAAATCAGGTTGTGGCTGCTGTGTCCAGAGGGATGCACAAGAACGGGTCCAGCAGCCACACCATAAGCAGGGCAGGAGGAGCTTGTGATGCCCGTGTGCCTCTTTCCTCCCATCTCCTGCTGCTGGTCCTCCTGGGGAAACTTGGATTTCATTTTGCCACTCATGAGAAGAGCAACTGGAGGCTGGGGATGCTTCCTGGCAGACTGCACTGCACAGGCTGGGTAGGGCAGCAATGATGTGCAATGGCAGAAAGAAAGAGGATGGGGGTAAAAAGCAGGAGCTGCAGGTCTGGGCACAGTCATGCCTTGGGTGGGAATTTTGCAAGTCCCTGTCTGCATAGTGTTGTTGTTGATTTTGCCATCTTTGATCCAGGTAAACAGGACTTGTGTGCGCAATGAAAACAAACAAGCCAGGCTGGAAAATATCGTGAGTCAATGAGGCTCTTTGGGTGCCTCCACCTTCCCTAACCCCGAGTCAGCAAATGCCTCAGTGCTTGGCAAATCAAGGGAAGAGCCCAGGACTCAGAGCCTGGGGCAGCCCAGCCTCCACGCTGGGCTCCAGCCACCTTCTCCTGCTTAATTAAAAGACCATCAATGAAATGCTTAAATACTGGGCAATCAGCGTTGTCTTATGCATAATTGTACTGACAGTACCGGCGAGCAGGTTCCCTCTGCATCTTACACCCACTGCAAAGCATCCTCCCAGGTTAAATCCGTGCATCAGCAATACACCATTCTTCTCTCGCTGCAGAGTAGCAGCTCCCTCCCTGCACTCCTTCTCACCTCTTTCATGCCGATACCATCAGCCAGGACTTACTCACTTCGTTACAGCGCAGCTCTTTGCTTTCATCTGGAGCCATCTCTCGGGATGATGCAAAGTTTGGTCCTTTCTTCAATGTTTTCTGCATTAGGCTGATGGAAAAAAAAGATCAAGTGGAAATGTAAAACCCATTCTCGTCCTTTGTGCATTTTTACTCTGGCTGGATCACTTCCTACATTATTTTTATGACGAAGCACTCGCACTTTTTGACATCAAGATGAATACTGGAAACCTTCCAGGAGCCCGGGAAGCGCAGAGCATGTTGAAACTGCTCAGGCTGTCTTCTGGTGTGAATGGAAGCGAGCTGGGATGGAAAGAGCTTTTCCTGAGCACTAGTTCTATGCCCTCTAACAGGCTCTCTCAACTCTGCCCCTCAATACATCACTGAGCTCTGCAGCCTGGGATGCTCATGAAATTAAATGTATATTATTAACACAGCACAGACCGGTTCTGCACCATGTGGGTGCTTTAAATTTGATTCTTGCAATCTTTGTTCCCTTCTCCAAACGTGCTCACCCCCTCCCCGGTTAAGCCAGAAGGGCCTGGCATCTCTGAGCATCATTTAATGGCTCATAAACCTCTTCTTTTACTTTATTTGTTTATTTAGCTCTGAGGACACTAAGAATCAAACACACACTTCTCATCATTAACCCTTGTCTGGTTTACCCTTAGGTGAGACCTGTGATGCTCTTCCACACTCACTGGAGTTGATGCTCCTGTTGACCTGCACAGGACTATGCATAGGTGATGGTCCAGGAGACCCAGGGTGGGAGCTCCCGACACATCCCTGACACAGAGCAGTTGCTCCCTCGTGAGTACCGGAACACGTGGGACACGTCTTTGCTCAGCATCATCCTTCCCCGTGGGGATCCCCTATCCCAGCTTTCCAAAACCCAAAGCTGAACACCCCTGGGAACAGTTTGTCCCTCCCAGAGCGCTCTTTGTGACTCTTTCCAACCTCCTAATTCATACCCAATTTCTCCCTCTTATAAGCGTGGCTATTTTTCCCTTACAGACCATAGATCATCAACATCCCCAGTTGTGGCTTATCATCCCTGCTCCTTAGCAGGCTTGTTTTAATGCCCTGATGCCTCAAAGATGGCAATATGGGAGTACTGCAATGAAAGTTCAAGATTCCAGGAGGAAAAAGATGTTGGAGTCTCCCCCAAGAAACCAGGGGTGAGGGTCACCTCAACAAACAATTCCCCCCCATGGGAATATGAAATCATTTCACTTATAGGGACACGCTGGAATTTAATGGCTTAATGGCAATTTTGTCATTACTTTGAAGAAATCATGAGTATTGGATATTTGGGAACCTACAAAGAGAGCTCAGCCCCTGCCTAGATTTAAATTATATGCTTTGTTAAACAAATGAACACAAAGCACTGAACAATTTCTCATTTCTGGGTGGCTTTGAACAGACAATAAAAACCCCCAAGATAGGAGATACCATTTTATTGCAGAATACAAATTAATCTGTCTAACCAAGGAGAGAAAATACCACCCCGAAATCAAACACCGGACTCCTAGAAAGTACTACAATTATTAAATAACAGAACTAATAATAAGGATGTCCCACGGAATTGTCTCTGCTTTCATCATCCGTAGCTCTCAGAAGCACTTTTGATTATTCCTCTATTTTATTTTCTTGTTTGAAAAAAGAAAAAACCCCAGAATTTTATTATTTCCCTATTTAAAACCTTGCCCACAAACGAAATGAAACCTTTTTTTACCTCATTGCTGCAATGAAGGACCATTCTTTCTATTCCAGAGGTGTCATATGTGAAAGTATAAAAACTCTAATGGAACGAGAACAGTGGAAGTGGTCTTCTCTTTGCAATCTTTGACTTGTTCTTTGGAACAGTTTTACCATTTTCAGTAGAAATATTTGCCTGTCCACTTCATGAAGAGCCATTCACTGTGACTGGTTCCTCCGCACCTATTTTAACCTTTTCTGCTTTAAATTGAATTCTTTAAGCACAGATTTGATGTAAAACTTATCCAGACCAGCACCAATTGCTATAGTTAAACCACTTCACTAACGGTACACTGGTCAATGGACCAGAGAACTGTATGGATAATTCTCTGTAGTTAGTTTTCAGACTCACAGAGTATTTTGGTGTTAACTTTGTTTCTTCTAGAAAAAGAATGAGTTTTCCAACTTAGGATTTCTAAGGGAATAGCCAGTAAGAGGAATTGAACATATTGCATTTTCCAATAGCTTTCTGCAGGGGTTTTGTGAAGAATGGTCCCATACCCAGACACTTTACAAAGTATTCTTTCCATTGAGTGTAACAGGAATTTATGTGAGAATGGCCATCAGGCTTTGCTGTGCTATAGATCTGATTTCCACCTCGGTACTACAAGAGTAAATCAGGTGTAACTGCTGCACCCGGTGGAGTTCTATGTGTGTAAAGCCACCGAGAGCAGAGCTAGAGGGTGAGTGCTTAACAAATGCAGCTGTTTTCCTAACAGGAATCCAACCTGTAAAACTGATTGTCTCTGATGACCTTTAACTCTTTCCATTTACAAGTAAAGATGCCCCAGTTTGTTGCTTTCAAAGGTATTTAATGCCAGTCAACGCAGTGGCAGGGAATGGTTTCTGAAGAGAGCAAATCTGTCCCTCTGTATCCATCCCGTGGGTAACCAGTAACCGGGGCCATGATAAAAGAAATCTGAGCAATTCTGAACATGTGCTACAAGGAGCAGCCAAAACACCAGTTGTGACAGAGCAGTCGTGGCTCTTGTGGCGGCAGGGGTCTGCCCTACCCCCGGAGAAGCCGATCCCATAGCAAAGCATACGCCTGTTCCATGTCAAAACCGACAGGCAGATGTGGCAGAGGAAGTCTGGGTGGTTTTATTAGCATCCTTTAGTTTTAATTGCATCAATTGAGTTGTGAGTGAGGGGGCTGAAAAGCTTCCCTTCGGGTACACGCATGCAGCCCTTCCATGGCATTAACAGCCAGCATTTGGATTATTAGAATAATGTCTGGAAAACCCAGCTCTGAAATGTGATGCCAGTGTCCCAGGAGCCGTACAGACCCAGAGCCAAAAGGATAATCCTCGAATTCCCCAACCTAAATAAATCACAGCAGTTTTCAGGAGCTGTTTGCAGGATTGGTAAGGTTTGCTGAAACTGTTAGTTTGCTTTTAAATTTGTAATGGAAGAACTGCCTCAAATGAAATGGAACCAAAATTACGCCTTCGGTAGAATCAGTCAAATTTTTCCCATCACAGTTTTGTTGTATTTTATATATTTTTTATATATATTCTCTTCAATATATTATATTTATTGTATATATTATATAATATATTATATTAATTGTATATATTATATAATGTATTATTCAGGCTTGCATTAAAATGGGAAATATGAAAACTGTCATTCTGTATTTTTAGTACTGAAAAAGCCACAAATAAAAGTCTAAAACTAATGGGCTTTAATTCACTTCTTTTCCTTTACAAGTAAATCAGTAACTTTTCAATCCACATTTTTCCCATCGACTCCTGAGTTTCCTGACTGCAGCCATGAGCAGGGTCAGAATCAATAAAATTCGACGAGAAAGGACAATTCCCAGGGCTTTCTGAGCCAATATTCTTTGCCTCAGAGGCTGGGATCATTCAAATAAAGACCAGTTTGATATCAGAACTTTCGGTTCTTTATCCAAATAGCTGAGTCTTTTCCAGCTGGCCCATCGCAGCTCAATAATCATATAGAGTTATATCAGTGATGCTCATTCATATTTCACAGGCTATAATAAACACAGCAAAAATTAGATGAGGTTCCATGTGAGGTTAAATGTTTCCATGAGATAATAATTTCTGTTTATAACAAGAAAGGGGAAAAAAAAAGACCACTGGTCTATTTTTAAAACCTAATTTAGAGCCGGTATCCAAAATACCAGTTCACAACAGAGCATGAATGAGACAGGGTTATGGTCTCCTCTTCATAGTGCTAAATGTAAATGAGGGTGTCAGGAACTCTGCTGTGTGGAGGCTGGGTGAGAGGGAGCTGCAAGCCTTTGTCTTGCCCACATTGCAGCTGGGTTTTGTTGTATCGTCCCCAACAACTCGCACAGTTTTCCTGGCCTGTCCACGGCAGATCCTTTACATCCTTGTGCCACATCCTGGTTTGTCCATAAAACTTGAAATCATCCCAAGGAAGAGGCACCACATCCCTTTCTGCTCCCTCACTTACTGGGTTTGCGGTCCAGTCCTGGGTATCTCCTGCAGCACCATGGGGACAGTGGGATGCCACCAACTGGGACATCAATACTGCACAAGAGCATGGAAAGACAAACAGGGGGAAATGAGAACACAAGCTCACACTGGGAGCTTCCATTGCCAGGGAGCTCACCCAGGGCTATGGGCATGTGGGAATGGGCAGCATTAGCCAAGGAGCGAAGGCTCAAACCCAGGATTATCCAGTGCAACAGTGGATTTGGCTATTTGTCAATGGGAACCTTCAAACAAGCACTTAGAAACGCACCCTGTTGATGACACCAGAACGTGTGGCTCTTCGGAGCTGTAGGTAAGCAGGAACCGGATAGGGAGAGCAATGCTGCTGCCTAGCTAATGGAAAGCAGGACCAAAGAGTTATTCATTGTAGCTTACCAGCGTGCCCAAGGCTCAGCTGAAGTCTGAGCTGTGATGTGCTGGGTGCTGAGGAAATGCACCAGCAAAACACGATCCCATGCTGCAAAGAGCTTCCCAGTGAGATGAAAGGGTGAGGGGTAAATGCATTCGTCTTGTTTTGCAGCTAGGAAACAGCAGCAGCAGAGCATTTGCAGGTGATTTTCCCCAGGGTCCTACTAAAAGTCCAAGATAAAGGTTGAGCACAGCTCTGAGGCTATGTTCAGCACCGTATTCACCCGGTTCTTCTCCCTGTGTTGAGCTTGCGCCTGCGCTTCCTGCCCTCTCCTTGACTTCAATGGATATGTAGGGCATGCAGAGAGTAAAACTTCCATGAATCCAGGCACTGATGTGTTAAAGAGCACTCCAAATGCTTTCCCCTGGTTTTGCATAGTTTCTCTTTCTTTGAATCATATGGTTATTTGGCGTTTAGGTATTTCTGCCTACGGAGCTGTATGTTCTGGTTTTATGCCGTGTTGCTGGTGAGCCATGGGCTGCAGTGTCTTTTCAATCAGAAACCAGTAAAACTACTTGCTTTTGTTTCTTTTCAGGCACAGAACATTATACCAGCTAAGAGGTGCCTTTTAGAGCCATAGCTCTGCTTGTGGAAGAGGGCTATTAACATGTTACCCCGTCCTCCAGCAGCTATAATTCACTGTGCTATTAAGACGGTGTCACAGGCTGATAGCGAAATAAATAGCTATGAGAAAACGTTCAGTAAATTATCCTGCAACTTGAGGTTATTAAAAGTGTGTCCTTTAGCCTGTCTGCCTTAGAAAGATTAGGCAAGGCAACAGGGGATGATCCTCCTCTTCCTGGGGTGGACAGAAAGGTGTCAAGGCAATGCAGCAAGTCCCACCAGGATGAAGGAGATCGGCTGCTGCCAGCCCACCCATGGGATGGAGCCTGGGCCATGACACAGATTCCTTTGCTACTCTGCAGACAGCTCAGGCATGAGGCTGGAATTCATGATCTACATTAGTGCAGACAGAAACCTCCTTTAAATGAAGACATTCAGATAACTCCAGCAATGTGACCCTGCAGGGAACTCCATAAGGGGAAGGTGGGGAGGAGGCACCATCCCTCAAACCCATTGCTCTGGGGCCGTTGTGTTTGTGCCGATTTCCTTTCGGAAAACCGCAGGGCCGGTTATCGAGTGCTCACAGGAAAATCCCCAATTCCGGAAGTTTTGTTGTTGCAGAGCCAGATAAGCTCAGAACGAGAAGCAGGGCTTCAGCATCAGACAGACACTGAGTGCTTTTTGGGAGTGTGCAATCTGGAAGCCCTGTCCCTAGGGACAGATGATGGAGCTCCTTTCCACTGAGGAGGATCAGAAGCAGCAGGCTGGTGCTTGGCTTAGGGCACACGGTGCATGAGCTGAGGAGTAACTTGGGATTGTTCAGCCCATAGCACTGCCAAGAAAATTAATACAATTAATACCCCTGCAGTGTGGTTTCACTGCTCCTTCCCGTGAGATGCAGCTAAAAGAGACCATCTGATGTCAAAATCTGAGGAAAATCAGGAATCGTGGGACTTGAGGCTTCCTTCCAGAAAAACAAAGCCTGTTTGGCAGAGGGAAGGGTTCCAGGCAGGACATAGCTGCCCATACAAACAGGCAGTGAGTGGAGGGAGGGATTTGGGACATCTAAGCAGTGTTTAAATCCCATTAGATGTGGCTTTGTTTTAAAGCAGACAGGTAACTGGGAAAGCTCCGTTCAGCCCAGTTTGGGACTGGAGATACCCCCTATGTTTTGCACTGTAGACTCATGCTAATTGTGCTTGCTAAGGGCTAGCTCAGCCCCCCCACATCCCTCCCTCCATATCCCTCCTCCATGCACAAACCCTTTCCCACAGTCTCACCTCCCCAGTGCCCATCAGAGGGTGCTGGGGGCCAGGTCCTGGGCTCCGGGTGGGTTCCTGTCAGAATGGAGATCTCCTGTGGGCAGATGTTCCACTCCCAGGCGAAAAGGCTGGAAGAGGAGATGGGAAAGGGAAAAATCCTTACCAATTCCCCCCGTTCAACAACTTGTAAAGTGGATGGCACTGATTGTCTTCGTGGTGAAGCGTGTTTGGCGCACGGAGACAACACAAAAGCATGAATGAAGATTAACTCCTTTCCCCAGCCCCAGAAAACGCTGAAGAGAGTTACCCGAGTGTTTGAACATATTCTTTAATAGTTTGGAACAACTAAATTTAGCTGAGCTGCACACAGGCCTCTCTTTATTACAGCTCGAGTTACTATGGCAACATGCTACAATTATTTATCGCCATGACGATCCAGTGTAGAGTTTTTAAATGCATTATCTATTTTGGTTTGCATTGTCATTCCTGCCAGGGGAGGGAAGCCACCGATTTGGTGTGCTCTGAAATGGTCAACATTGCATCCAGGGGCTGGGGGGGGGGTTAAAAGGAGCAGCAGTGAAAGCCAAGGAACAATCACTCTCAAGGTTATGGTTTTTCCCCTTTTTCAATCTAAAATAGGTTCCTGTTTGTAACTGACAAGTGAATGGAAGCTTGTTCTCTGCCGGTCTTCCTCCTGACTGCTCTTTGATAATCTGAGGTACCAGAAACAAATGTGAATGAATGAAGTTCTGTGGCCCCCATGAACCATTATTATCCGTGCCATGGAGGAAGGGAAACGTGAACAAGCTATATTAGGCACCTTCTCTAAGGTCACATCACCAGGCAGTGGTAAGGGTGTGATTAAGACCTGCTTCCTTGCCCACATCCTCCAGTGTGGCGGCAACACCATGATGACAGTGCCACTGTCACGAGTGCTCTGTGTCTTTATTATAGATACCAGGTCAGGGGAAGTTGGAAAACCCTGCCCATCCCTTGTTTGCAGGAGGAAGAGAAGGATATCTGCTATGTGTTGCAGCTTCAGTTTAGCTGTGACAGTACAGGTGTTCCACCAGCTCACTATGGGATGTTTCTTGGGTGCAGAATGGGTTTCCACTGACCTTGCTCAGCTCCCATCAGTGTTTCAGGATGGTGGGAGCTGAGTGCTCCAACCCAGAGATGTCTTACCTTGGCTGAGGTAAGAGTGCACCTTGGCTGCACTCCTCTGTGGGAAGATGCTCGAATGGAGTGGACATGCTTGAGGAGAGGATGGTGGATATTGCTCTGACACATCCAAGTAACGCTCTGCTGGCCTTGTCCGGAGTGATGGTTAAGTAATCCTAAGGAGGACTTGGAAAGAGCTCCCTTTGTGGCTCTCTGACTAATGAAAAGCCCTTTATATAATCCTGCAATCAACTGCATGGGGCTGCTGGGATGGGTAATTGGGCTAGGAACGGGCTCCATTTACAGGAGATGATGTAATTTACCGTTCGGCCACCATCCGCTCCCAAAACCGTGGTCCTTTCTCCAAGGCCTACATTCCCAGAGGGACAAGTCATGATCAAGACTTGGCCCTTCACATCTTACATCACGAACAAGATCTTCACAGATGCAGCTGGTTCAGGTGACACGTGTGCGTGTGTCACCACCTCCAGAGTCCATTGCAAGGGTCCATGAACAGAGACAACAGGAGCATCTGGGTCATCATGGTTCGAGACCCTGAGGATGTGGAGGCTGCATTGAAGCGAATGGGATTTCCCTGGTTTTGCAGGTTTGATGCAGGATGAGGACAGGATGAGTGCACCCCTGATGTCGGTGCCAAGGGGAGCATGAGGCATGAGATGACAGCTCCAGCACAAGCCCGTGCAAATGGGAACTCTGCAAGTTCCTTTGTCCCCAAGTAACTCGGCTCCTGGTTGGGAAGCTGCAGATACAGGTGGGTTGTCATGAGCTTTGCAGGACAAGAGGAAAGCTGTGAGGTGTTAAGCCCAGCAGCTCTCTCTGGATACAAGGAAAGGGTGGGATTTCAACAGGAAGCTGTAAGTACGGGTACATTCAGTGGTTTTTCACGGGTGACACACTCTCAGACCATTTACTGAGGTGAAAACCCAAATCCTGCCTGCAAAATCAGACCTGCACTGTTCGGAAAGGTGTTTTCCAAGAATTAAACCTGGTCACAGTCCTGAGCCAGTCTTTGCACTGGAGTCTGTTGCACTGGAGAACAGATTTAGGTTTAGGACAGGTCTGTGGGGTTACAGTGAACCCTCTGATGCCTCCCAAGTGATGAATTATTCCAAGGAACAACCTGGGCTATGGCAGTCCTTGTGCCGTGGTGGCAGGGTGAGAGAGGGTGACTTTTAAATGTTAATTAGCAAGGGAAGAGCTGTCTTGCAGCTGAACACAGAGATCTCCGGTGATGGCAGGAGGCAAAGGAGAGCAATAGAGCATTCCATTTGTGATGCCTGTTTTCATTTCACCTTGGAGATCCTGCTCATTGATGGATTTGGCAGGCAGATAATGAAACTGCATTGCTGTAGGGTTCCCGCCTGCAAGGTGCTTAAACACAAAGGGAAGCTCCTAGGAAACCTCCTGGCAGGGGGCATGAAGCCTGACACTTAGCAGGGATTATGGGAAGAGGTAACAGGAAAGAGTTGTACCTGCAAGCAGGTGAGAAACAGCAGAGGCTGCTGATGCAGTGCCCAGCTGGGCAAGGGAGGGTGAAATGGCAGAGGGAGGATGGAGCAATCCTATACAATAAGACAAAAAGGAGGAGCTGGGTGATGGGGCCAGTTCGAGCTCATGTGCTCCTTCCTGCTGCCTCCTTTTTCATGTTGAGATCCAAGCAAATCCCGCTCACGCACCATTGCCATCAAGCTGGGAGCAGTTTCCAGTCCTCCAGCTTCGATTCCCATCACCCAAAGCCTTCTCATTAGGCAGACACAGGTGCCATGGATCTACCACGTGCAGTATTTGAAACATGGCCAAACCAGGGGCATGGTTCTTTTCTGCCCTGCCCCGGTGCTGTACTTTGCACTGGGAAGAGCCAGGTGCTGAACGCTGCCGCATCAGAGCTGCCACGGCTCTGGGTCTAAATGGGGTTAGCTGGAGTGGTGATGTGCCAAACCCCACACCAATGGCCATAGGCTTAGAGCAGACCTCCACCCACTGCTCTGCTTGGGTTTCCTCCACTGGGGTCACATGGATGCTGCCACAAAGGCTGGACCTCTGCCCCAGGCTGCCCCATTGTCCCATGAAGAACAATGGTGGGCTTATGGCATCCTCCACACCTCAGCCGTATCTCAGTTGCAACAAAACCCATCTACAGGCCCTCCTAAGCTGGTGTAAATCACAAACGACTTCACTGACCCTAGAAGGGCCATGTCCAGTGTCAGACAAGAGTGAAGCCAAATGCTCATGCCTCAATCCTTCCCTCTAATTCAACTTCAGTCACTGAAAACCAAGAGCTGGGCAGAGGAACCGGCTGATAACGGGTGCTGGGCTGGTGCAACCAGCGACTGCACCTCACCTCAGGGACTGCTGGCTTCAGTGGCCGCATTTTGCACAGGTTTTAAGGTGTTTTTTGACCCAGGATGAACAGTGCCGCATACACATAACATTCCCCCATACAGCTGTCTGTCTGTCTGTCAATCCCCAGAGCATGCTCTGCAGCTTGCTTATTTTCTGTGGCTAAGGCGAACCACAGTTAGAGCACTCCTGCACGTTCAACATTATTTCCAAGTCCCTCCTGACTTCCCTTTTCATCCTTCTTCAGGGCTATGTTTAGACTCCGATCTCCAATCTCCAGGACTGAGATTGTTATTAAAATGCTGTAGGCAGAAGTTCGCAGCTTGTACTGGTACAAGGACCCAACTCCAGCCTTTAGTTCCACATTACCATTTCATAG
>JANHGB010048037.1:32234-45178 GCA_026283785.1 Coracopsis vasa
CAGGACTGAGATTGTTATTAAAATGCAGCACTGGTAATGCTCCATGCATCCCAGCCATAACAAACCACTGCAGGCAAGCACAGCGGCGGGGAGGGGGTCTCTGAGTGACCACGCACTGTTTAGGCTTTAAAACCAGCCGGGTTTGCTTTGTTTAGGTAGATCTAAAGACTATTTCCATCTGCTATATACAAATATAGCAATGGGGAAAGCAGGGGGGGAGAAAGGAGGGATAAGAGTGCAATCTGCAGAGACAATTGTAAGGGCTATAATTAATCAGGTAATTGCAGTATTTGCGTGGAGTGTCTGTAAATATTACCTCTATTTCTAAGCATAGCACTTTGGACCACGTATCTTACCCTGAGACAAATAGAAAACACATCCACTTGACTGGGATGTAATGAATATTAGGTCAGCCAAAATGCAAACTGACTGAATTAATCTGTTGCTGTGTTCCAGCTGATGTGGGTGCAAGAAGTTAATGAAACCCTTCCAATAAATACCCGCCGGGGGAACAGCGCAGAGGAGCAAAGGGAGTGTGCGCTGCACTGATTTGGGATTACAGGGGGGTAATCACAGGGGGTTGGGATTACAGGAGGTCCCCAAGAGCAAATGGAAGCGAGGGGCGATTGTGCAGAGCACAGGGAGGATGCAGGGGCTGAGCAGGGGACCCCAGCGGTGCTTTGCAGCCTGGGACCTCAACTGCCCCTGTAGGACCTCAGCTGGGACACCAGGGCTGGACTCATCCCTCTGGAGCGAGCATGACGCAGGCAGAGGCTCCGTGTGTGGCCCTGGGCTCACACTGGGTCCGGCTGCCTGTCAGCACTGACAGCAGTTTGGAGCTGTTTGGGTAGCCATGTGAGGGACATAGAGCAAAATGAACAGGTTTGAACCCTTCTTCGGGTGCTTTGGTCCCTCAGTTGGGTGATTTGGGGATTCTGAAAGCAAACACACTCTCTGTTCCTGCCTTTTTCATATCCCTCTGTTTCCTCTTCTGTTTGGAAAAGGTCAAAATAATAACCGAAACAGTTCATTTGAGGAGCCACAATATGTTGATCCCAATGGGATATGGTGGCAGAATGAGACCTTTTTTGAGGGGGGAGCATATCCAACCTCTGGCATGGGAGGGATGCTGCCCATCCCTCCAGAACACGCTGGATCGGATGTTATATCCACAAAAAAGCACAGGTAAGGAGCAGGGTGCTCAGACGAGGCCCTGGGCATCACAGTGGAGTTTGGGATCACCCTCTCCAGCAGCCCTACAGCAGGGATCCTCTGGGAAAACCTAGAGCACTTGTAGGCACAGGATCCACAGTGGGGATGAGCAACTGGTGGGAAATGCTGATCCTGATGATGTTATTTCCCTGGAGCATCCCATAGGCAGGCAGGCTCCCGGGTGTCCCACATGCTGCTGGGGTCCCAACCCAGCGATGCTGCAAGAACCAGAGCCCTGGGCTGGGAACTGGTCTGCCCCTGAGCTGCCACATCTCCCAGTGCAAACCTGCCTCATCTTCCAATGCAAACTGCAGTGCCAAGGACAGTCCAAGAGCTGCCTCCTCTCAGGGGAGGTTGTTTTCTGCATTCACAACAGGGAATGCACTTTGCTCCAAGTCTCAAAACTCAGTTTCTATTTAATGAGTCAAGGAAAGGAATGAGTGGTTTAAAGCATGAGAAACGGCTGAGGAACAATCTGTGTTATTCCAGTCATCAGTGAATGGAAAGTTCCCCCTAAGAGCTAAACACACATCCCCAGCTCAGCACAAGTGGTCAGAGCTGCTGCCCCATGGTGAGAGGGGAATCCCTCTGACCCGAGTATTTCCTGTGCTGTGTTCCATGGGGAGCACAGTAGCTCACTTAGTGATGTTGACATAAGAGATGCCCTTGAAGTGGGATTATAGGACACACACTGGATTTACTGGGGGGGTCTCTTAATTTGCCCACATGACATGTCATAGGACTGTCTGCTAAGTTTACATCAGCTATTCACAGCAACATCAGGTGCACTTCATCACATTCAGCATTAGTCACCCCAGCGTGAAGCAGCAGAGGACCAACTGTTAAGGGCTAATAAAGTAACAGCTACAATGATGATGGAGCAGTAAATGAGAGTTGTGCTTTGGGTGTTTGATGTCAGCTCGAATACAGGCATGGCGCAGACAGACAAGGGGTGGAAGCTCAGGCAGGGTCAGGAGCTATCAGGGGTTGCAGTCAGCCACACTGATGACCCAGCATGTGTCCTACCAGGACAGCCTGCAGCACAGGCCACAAAAGGCCCTTGCTCCCACTGAGGGGCCTCCAAGTTGTCCCTGCTTCTCTGGGATACAAAGGATTCTTGAGCAGACTGGTGCTGGAGGGGCTGCGTGGGCCCTTTCTGCAGCTCCAGCACTTGTTGTAAAGCAGCCAAGGGGCAGGATAGCAGATGGCTGGGGCAGAAGAAGGAGATGGGCTGAAGGCTGGGGTGCAAAACAAGCTCATTCCAGGTATGGGGCTCTGGTAGGATGGGCTGGAGCAAGGAGAAGGGGCAAACACACACACTCATGGACAGGCATAGCTGCAAGACTGCACTGAATGCATCTTCTGCCACAAACCAGAGGACCCAGTATTAACTCTCAAACTCATTATGGTAAGAGGTACCCTTCCATACCCTGTGGGGCAAGATAAACATCAGCAGAGGATAAAATACAGGCTAAGTGCGTTATCCAGTTTATCCATAGATAAAGAGAGAAAGAACTGAGGGACTTGCTCAACATGAATGCACTTACCCCATGCAACACAGGTGCTGCTGTATTTGGCTGTGGGTATCCTTGACAGCTCCGGCCTCCACATTTGCCCCATTTGGCACAGGGGCTCTGTTGGGTAAGCGCTGGAGCTGCATTCCCAAGGTGGCCCTGGGTGTCAGCTGGGAGCTCTCCCTTCCTCCAGGCGGTCGGATGCTGCCCAGCAAGGTCCTTTCTCTGCCTCCAGCTGGCTCTGCCATGAGCGTTGCCATCATCTGAAGAGCAGGAGGAGGAAGGAAGCTCTGCTCCTCCTCTCCCTACTGGGCTGTGGGTGCAGGGAGGGGAGGATGCTGTGTAAGGGCTCTCCATAAAGCGCCTCGGAGGCACCTCTGTGCTGGAGCCTGCCTATGCCAGTCCGGGCAGAGCCTCCCATGACATCAGCTCGCAACCAGCTCCACAACAACAGGCTGGAGGAGACCCTGCATACACCACAGTGGGAGCCTGCTCCTGGTCGTGCGGAACATGTGCTGCAAACCAGCCTGGCCCTAGTGAAGCTCAGGGGGATGCTGCTCTGTCTCCAGAGCCTCTGGGCTTTGCCACCCAACTCCCTGCCAGAGGCACAGGGGATGCTTCTGGGTGGATGGAGGTGAGCTTCATCTCAAGAAGTAGTGACCTAACAGGCTCAAAGCACCCTGTGAAAGCCCTTTTGGTAACTGGGGCTTTTATATCAGTTTAACCACTCCCTCACACCCCCAGTGAAACCCTTTTACTTCCACCTGATTTACAGAGCAGCAATCAAAAGCTGGCCCCAACCATGGGAACCAGGGTAGGACCAAGTTTGTGGTGCTGGTCTGGGGGAGCCCCAAAGAGCTCACAAGCATCACGGGGGGCTCACCCAGGCAGAAGCAATCCCAGGGAAGCTGTTTTCATGCTCTTCCTTCTCCAAGTCCTCCCATTCTTGCACTGAAGCCCATCATCAAGCTGGCTATGGAGTGGCATCAAATAAACCTGGCTGTGAGCACCTGCTTCTAAATGTGATCACTCTGCCCCTGCTTTGGGGCTGTTTCCTCACTGCAGCCGGCAGAGCCCAGCTTCCCACCCTGTGTAATCCCTGTGCTGCAGGAGGCTCCCCTGGGAGCGGTCATCCTGCATGGCCCCGGCTGCCTGCCAGGGAATGAGCCCTGCCTGGCTGTGGGCAAGGGCCTACAAGCCCACAGGAGCCTGGGACAGGTGAGTTTGGTGCTGCTCTCATGTGAAGGCATGGCAAGGTGTGGGAGGGTGCTGGAGACTCTGTAATTACAGCCTGTGAGTCCTCAGTCCTGCAGTGTGCAGGAGTTCTGGGATAGTTCATGCAGTGTAAGCTCAGCAGCACCTTGGTGACAACATCAGGACTCACAGGCTGTAGCAAGGTGAGAGCTTTCACTCATTAACCCTCGCATGGTCAGTGGCTGCTCTTTGCCTTCGGCAAATGATGGGGAAAAGGGTGGAAAAGCAAGAGGAAAAGGTGGAGGAAAGAACCCAGAGATGCCTTTAGTGACTGCAGAGCTCAGGGGATGCCTTGGCTGTTTCTGCTTGGGTTTGCTTCTGCCTCTGAGCAAAGAGCAGAAAATAAGGGGAGAGGTTCATGTATTCACGTTGAGTCTTCTCCACCTGAATTAATCCCTGCTGTGTACACAGTGAGACAGTTCCTATCACTGCATCAAACCCCCTCTAACACTCATCTCCTTTCAAACCCTTTAGTTAAAAGGGGCTCATATTGGGCTCCCACATTCAGGGACATCATCTGGAAATGGGATCCTACCCTCTGCAGCTTGGTTTGCCTCCCGCAGGGAATAGCAGCAGGGCTCCACAGGCTGCTTGGTAATATGTGTAAAGTGCTTGGAGAGGTTCATGGTTTTCAAGCAAGGGATATCATTTCTGCACGTTGTTTCAGCACATTTATGTAACAAACATATCTGTATCCTCTATTTCAGAGGCCACGCTCTGCCCGCTTTGTCACCTGCAGCCTTCAGCAATGCTTTCATTCACCCTCCTCCTCTGGTGCTTTACCTTATTCATGCAGCCTTTCACCCTGACTGCCATGCATGCCTTCACACCCTGGGTTTGTACATGCAAATTGAATATGAGGTGTGTGGAGAGCAGTTACTGCAGCCCGGGCACCCTGGGCAGGTTTCACACCCCATTGGCCCCAGCAGACCCCTCACTGATGCTATCACCACCAGTGTTCCTGTGCTTTCCAGAATGCATTTAGCTCTGAAGAGAAATGTAAAAGCCATTTCCATCTGTTGCTTTGTGCAGCATAAGGGAAGGGGGTTGTTGGTCACTCCTCAAGGAGAGCAGCTATTGCCAAGCTCCCCTGCAGTCCATGGTGGTCTCTTGGCTTGGCTTTGGCACAAGGGAGCTATGGGAGCTTTGCAGAAGTGAATTCCCAAAGACTTGTGGCAGCAGCACTGAGTTATACCTTTAGCTACCTGAGTTTTCCTTGCTGAACCAGAAATATGCATAGGCTCAGGGTGCCCCGAGTTTGGAAGTCCATCATTCACTCTCTTATCATAACTCATGGAGCCAACGGGCTGTTTCCTCCAGAATAATAACTATACCTTGAAACAGAGGTTAAAATAGGGCCAGTGAGTGCTGAGAGCACCAGGACAGGCAGTGACACGTTCATGTTGCTCCTTTTCCTCTCTCTGTATCAGTGGCAGCTCTTCCTGCTCCAGGCGTTAAGACGGGGATGTTGGGACAAACAGTTTTGGCCTGTTCTGGATGAGGGATGCATGAGGTGACAGCAGAGCAGGAGCCATGGTGAAGTGTTCCCTGACCTGGTAAGGAAAGCAAAGAGATGTGCTGCAGCTAAGTAATGTCATTGCACAAAGCTTTTCCTCAAGCATTTTGCTTTCCCTGTCCTAAACGGATGAGGGCAGCCAGCAGATGCAAAGTCTAGTTGAGGACGGAACCTTCCTCATTCCCAAAACTGCTTGTAATTTGGGTTTTTACATTCCTAAGTGCCATTGGAAAATGTATATGAATCAGATACCGAAGTGACAGGTGATAACTCACACATACTGGAGCATCAGCTTCTCGCACAGCTGTGGGGTTTCTGAAGCTTGGAGACATTCAGTGTCTTCACACCTCTGCTCCGCTGCCAAAAGCCATTGCAAACTTCAGAAATGACTGTGTGGAGAGATGTGCTGGTAGACACACAGAGAAACCTTCTATGCATGACCATGGAGGGGAGAAACAGCCTGCAACAGGCAGGAGAAAACATTAGGTGAGTGATGGTGAATTCTGCCTTTTTGTGTTCATGTCCTCCTGTGCAGCTCTTTTATACACCCAGGAGATGCAAACACATATACTTGAGCTTGAACTTCCCCACGACCCAGGTGTGAGCAGTTCAGACTGGTTAGTCATAAGAAATAGCAGGAAAGCTGGGAAATGTTGTCAGGTTTTTTAGTGTAACATGATTGTACCAGCACTTGATCAAGGTCATGTCACAATAGAGAGATGCTATCCCCCATCATGGCTGCCTTTGGCTTTCACTGCATTTGTGAGAGGAAACAGCAGGTCCGAGCCTCCTGCCTATGTGTAACTCCATTGACACGAGTTGTGAGACTCACACTAGTGAGAGCAGAGTTCAGCCTCTGGCTTTGAAGTATCCTTGTCCCAGCAGATTTATCACTGGGGGCACACAAAGGCCTTGAGAGAAAGGCAGCAGATCTGCTTTGCAGCCCTTTCCTCCCACAAGTTTGTTTGCAGTTGTCCTTTTATTATTAATTTAACTGCAGTGATTTCACATATGGGGCCCTTTGAGGGCTTTTTGCTTTGTCAGAATCTCAGGGCTGTTAATGAAAAGATGATCTAATAATAAAAGTGTCTTTTTAAGTGGGTTTAGCCAGCGGTGGACCTGGTACCAAATCTGACCTGGGGAGTCATAGTCATTGCGTAAGGACTGGCGAGTGGGAGGCAAAGGGTTATGAGCAGATGATGGAGAAAGGGAAGATAGGTATCATTAAATAAAAATGTGACCACCCATGATTACAAGTGTTGCAGTCCTCCTTTTAACAAGCACACACCGTACTTTCATTAACCCGGGCCTGCCTGAATAGCAGCCTGTCTGGCTGAGCAGGCAGTGATTCTGTAAAAGCTGTCCCTAATGACAAAGACAGACCACCTACCCTGAACTTTTCTCTATGACTTGATTCTTCAGCAGTGCTCAAGTGTAAATAAACTTGTTTACTCCCATCAGGATGGTAATGATAATGAAGCCTTATTTGTTTCGCCACAATGACAAAGTAATTTGTGCTTAGCCCAAGCGGAGAAAGGGGGGTGAGAGTGCAGTTATGCTTTATGGTTTCTCCATAGGCAAAGTTGCTGCAGTCAGTGTTTTTCTTTTGCTCTTCATTGTGTGCCACGGGTCAACGAGGGAGAACTCTGCATCCTGAAGCTCCTCCATACAGCGCAGGCTGGAAAGGGAACAGCAAGGAAAACAGAGTCATTGTAAGGCAGGCGTGGAGTCAAGACAAGCCTATCTGGGAGGGAGAGAGTGACTAAGTGAGAGGGAAGGGGAGTTATCTGGTCAGGCTTGTGAGTCACTATAGAAAATGTACAGAGCAGCACAACCTGATGTTTGGTTAGGTTTTTTCCATTCAGACCGGTATCTCTGAGGCATTTATGAATCACAGCTATGGCAGTGAGAGGATGTACAGAAGGGGGAAGGAGAACCTGAGACAGGAGACAAGCAGAGGTGCAGCTCAGCGGAGAGGAGAGGGCCAGGAGCAGCAAGGGCAGAGGCTGGAAGGGGATGGGAAGAGGATGAAGTGAGGGTGTGCTCATGGGTTGCTCAAGCTGACCTGAGACTGCTCTGGCAGAAAGGGCCCCTCCTGGCTGCACTCACCCTGCTTGTGTCCTACTGCCTCTCCCTTACCGTGGTTTGGGCAGCTTTGCAGGTGAGGACCTGACCGAGATGGAGATCAACCCCTTCATTTTTTGGTATGGTTGGTTTTCAGCTGATCCCATCACACTGGAGACAGCACATATGGGAACAGATTTGTTTTAAATGTTAAAACAAGCAGTTTAAAACAGGCTTCTGTAATCGTTGCTGGAAGTAAGAGCAGAGATGGGGCAATGTGGGCTCATCATACCCACCACAGCGCAGATTTAGCTTGTGTTTATTGTTTGTAGCTTCCTGAAAAAGCCCCATGATTAATTAAAAAGAAAAACATAATTAAAAATAAACACCACCAACTCCCCCCCCACCCCCCTGGAATTGAAGGAGGGAAGGAAAAAGCCAGCCCAGGCAAAATACCCACTGTCAGGCTCCTCAGGAAACCTCAGCAGCAGCTGCAGACTTCTAGTGCTGGAGAGGCCAATGCATCTAGAAGCTGGAGAGGATTCTGCAGGGGACCCACCCTATGGGGTGCAGGTATAACAGAGAGGAATGGGGAAACTAGGACTCAATTCATAGATGCAGAAGTACCCAGAGTTGTGCAGTGATTCCCAACATCAAATGGGCTCAGCAGGAGATGAGATGGGGCTGGAGAGCTGCAGATATCTGAAAGGTGCTGAGACACTTGGTAGGGAGCAGAAATGCAAAGTCCCTGAGGCTGTAGCATGCTACATTCCTGAATTACAGACAAGTATGTGGTATTACCCTGCCACAGCATCGGGGTGTGATCTGCTCCAAGCTATCCCAGAGAGCTCTGCATTCACACCACTGAAGTCAGGAGCAGAAACCGGCGTCCTAATCGCAACTGGCTTAAGTGGATATACACCCCTGAAGTGCCTCGATATTTTAATAGCAGTAAATAGCATCCTCTAACAGAGCCTTTGAGGTGTGACTCTCACCTCCGAGGCAGCAGTGGATCCCCAGTTCCCCCTGCTGTGCAAAGGGCTGTGAGCTCTCACCGGTCTGTCCTGCTGTCTAGATGCAATCCAGAGCACAGGAACTGTATGGTGCCATTTCTTCTCAGGAATTCCCTCCATTTTGCCTGTGTAAACCAGGCTATTGAGCTTTCCAGAGAGTATTCCCTGCCTGGCTGCAGTCACACAAGTCTTGCTCAGAGTTCCCTTCAGTGTCGAGGTGACTCTGCAGCAGGGATGTGCTGACAGAAGAGCTCTCCAGGAGGCCATCATTACAAGAAGACCTTGCTCCCTTATTCAGTCTTCCACCAGGCACAGCGAGCACTCACAGCTGTGACTCCAGAGCAAAACAGAAACAGTTAATCTGAGTTAATAACACTTTGCTCCTCTGTAGCACCTTCTTCAAGGACCTCAAAGTGCTTTTCAAACATTAATGCGTTAAAGCTTTGCAGCTCTCCTGATGGAAGCGAAAAGGAAGGCGAAACACAGCGCAGCAATGCTACACAAGCTCAAAAACTCTCCAAATTGTTTCCATGGGGACTGAAGCAAAAGCCCTCTCTGCTAACAGCAGCGGGGATCAGCCCACCCCTCCGAAATGCCAAGGGAGCGGGAGCACAGCGCTTGTCTGGTGGGAGATGGAAACCAGAGAGGGAGCCTGGCTGGCAAAAAGATCTTTGTTGAGGGGTGTGTTTGTGTAAGTCTCTCTCTCTGGTCAAACCCCAGATCACTGAACCCTCCTGAGTCAGCACCTGATCTGCCTCCTCTGAGAAGTGATGGTTTGCATGAAGCCTCCTAATCCATAAGAATCCTCCTAATCCATAAGTCAGGGTGAGGCTGAGAAGCTGTGCATGGAGCTGTGCATGGAGCTCTGCTTTAAAACTTCCCTGGTGCTGCACAGGGCTCAGCTCTGCTCCATCACCAAGCCACCAGCATCCCTAATGACCTTGTTTTCTCAGCTCATCCAAGGAGCACAACACAACAGCCTTCCCCACACTACCTTTGCTCCCGCTCAGCAAGAGCAGTAGTCACCTGCGAGGCCTCTGGCACCACCTCACACGTTTCTTGGAGGCCTTTTGCCCCACGCCTGTCTCGTTTTGAAACTGTTTAGCAAGGAAAACCTGACAGGAGCCCTAACACAGGGAATGCAGGAACCAAACTCCCTGTGCAAGCTGCCTCTGCTGCATGACTAAGGATGCTGATGCCCTCAGGCTGTAGGAACAACTGCCTCTACACCCAGAAATCACAACATCTCCATGCCTCTGCCCTTTCCAGCAGTGTGTCCAGAGCCAACAGCTCTGCGTGTCCTCACGTCCACTGTGAGCAGGGCTGTCTCTGGGTTTCCAGTTCTGCACCCTTTGACCACAAGGCTGCAGCCTTCCCCTGCAAAGCTGAGGCTCTTTTCCTCAGGTATGTTGAGAGCTCCGGTGTTCTAAAAGAACCCAGAGCAGAAACTGGGTGGTTACAGTTTTGGATCTTAATATACCTGTGCTCCAGTGCTGCTTCAAAGGCACTGTCGAAGGCGAGGTAAGGGCCTGGTGGCTTTTCCGTCTGTGACAGATTTAATGTGGGAGAAAATGGTTTCAGGGCAAGAACTACAATTTGGACTGGGATTCTGAAGCCTGAAAAGATAAAACAATGGCAGGTATCAAGACCTCTGAACTACAAGAATTTATCATTCTGATGTGGATAAATGTTAGTTCCTAATGCAGATTTGTTACACCCAGTGAATTGGGTTAATAATTCAAATGATAGATCCCGCCTGCTTCATAAGCTTTTCAGTACCAAGCCAGAGCTAAATCTGATGAGCATGGCTAAACAAATGAAAAGGCCCAGATAGATGGTTAGAAATGAGTGTAACACACATAATAAGCACTGAGATCAATAACAATAGCACGGTACAATTTGATGGTGGGGGTCTATTATGAATTATCAAGTTATTTGTATTTGGAATTGATTGCCACAATAACTGTCTTGCAGATGTCCCTGTTGTTAACTCCCAAGGCCTTGAAGGGAACAAATGGCTCAGATTACCCTTTATAAAAATGACTCCTTTCAAGGCTTTTTAAGCTTGTGATTAAACATTATCCTAAATGAGGATCCAAGGTTAACGGGCAGCGTTGCTGGAATAACAAATTAAACTCGTCTCCCTTAGCTGACTGTCAAAATAGGTAAGGGCATGGGAGGACAAATGTTGAGGTTTGTCCTGCAAATCTAATTGCTTGAACTTTATACAAGTCTGAGATAAAACTGGGGTAGATGTGAGATGGTCTCTCCCAACACTGCTTTATAGAAAGCTGACGATAATCACATGGCTTGGGAAATGCATTCCTTTGTGCACGGAGAAACTTAAACTGTGTCTTCTGTGTGAAAACAGCCAATGTATCCCTAGCCAGAATGACCCAAAGGGCTGAATGGGGTGTGGAGAATTTGAGGAAGAAGATGTTGCATCAACATGTGGGCTGAAAACATCCATTTTGAAGGCTTAACCCAAGCTACCAGGGCTAAGAGGAAATGAGACACCAGCCAGGCCCCTGCAAGCTGCCCTTATGGGGTTCTCCTTGCCCTGTGCCACTGATCCAGGTGAGGTAGGACCCACAACCATGGGATGCAGCACCCTCTCCCAAGAGCATGATGGCTTTTAACCTGAAATAACAATTACAGCTGATGCTAAGCCATAGCAGGGGCCAGGGGATAGCAAGATGATGAGGCTAATGTCAGAGGTGATGTATCTGTGTGAGCAGATCTACCACTTCTCCCCACGTTCGCCTGCACAGACACCCGGCTGACAGACGAGAAGAGCAGTGCTGTTGCTGAGGCTTCTCTGAATATTTTGGGCCTGATTAAATTCCAAGTGCAAAAGCTCTCAGCAGCTTCCTTGCAAACAACCTGCTGTTAAAAAATGTGATCAACAGCCTCTCAGGTGTGTTTTCCAGAATCTAAAATAGCCCAGCTGTGGTGCTGCCCTTCCTGATGCCCTAAACACAGAGGGGAGACAAGGGGGAGTTTAGAGGCCAAAAAGGTAGGGAAGGTTAAAAAGGGGTGAAAGGCTGTAAAAAAGGCTGAAAATAGAGGTGCTAGACTGGAAACAGGATTGCAGGCTCAGAAGGGGAGGGAGGCCAAAAAGGATGGGAGGTTTAAAAAGAGGTGGGAGGCTGAAAAGGGATGGGAGGCTGGGAGAGGGGTGGTAAGCTGAAAAAGGAGGTGGGAGTTTAGAAAGGTCTGGGAGGCAGAAAAGGGATTGGAGGCTTGTGGTGGGTGTGAGGCTGGGCAGTGGGGTCGGAGGCCAGGAGGCCAAAAAAGGGTAGGAGGCCAAAACATAGTCTGAGGTCTGGAGGCAGTGGTGGCTGCAAGAGAGTTGAATGTCAGGAGGGGTTGGGGTCCCTAAGAGGGTGAATGGGAGGCCCAGACCTGGGGGAGGCTGGAAGGAAGTGGGAGGCCAGCAAAAGGTGAGCAGTTGAAGAGTAGGAGGCCAAGACAAAGTGGGAGGGGGACAGATGAGTCCTCTGAGAAGGGTCCGAGTGCTGTCTTTTCCCGATGGCTCCTGTGTTGTGTCAGGGATGTCTGACATCCACGCTATAACTGGGGGATACAAATTGAAGAAAAGACAAAGCCCAAATGATGTAAGAATGAATCTCAACACCCACCTTCTGCATCTGTAACCAATGAAGGAGAACGTTGCATTAAATCAGGACCCAGCGATAACCAACCATGTGGCTGCTCAGCCCTGGTCACATCAAGCAAAACCAGAGTGGGGCTCGGCAGGAGAGGTACTTGTGATGGCATTTATGGCCCTCTCAGCAATCAGGAGGAGAAATCTGCTAGTAGCTAAACGAAACCCTCTAGCAACACCCTGTGATAACCACATGAAAGCCTCATTCCTGCCTGGTGGCCTTTTGTCAGGGACCTGCCAGAGGAGTGTGAAATGCCGCATGCTGCAGTGAAGCAGCCCAGGTTGTGGCCTTGCTCCTCCTGAGGCTGCACCTGGAGAAAACAGGGTATTTAGGCAGACGTAACAAAGCTATTTATAGCCTAAAGTGTTCTTTTACACTTGGGAACTGAGACTGTAGCCTCAGCATCAAAGCTAACTTCTTAATAGCCTTTTAGTGGAAATAACCCTTATTTACAAGGAAGTTCTATCGCTGAGATGTAAAATAAAAGTGGTGAGTATTACTCATAATGCAGTAGAAAAGTTGATTCCACTCAAGGCCTTTTCTTACACTTCAAGAAGCAGCAATTTCAGGTTAGAAATCACAGGGAAAGTCTTGGACCTATTGAAGTCAACATGAGCAATTTCCTTACCTGTGGTATGAAGAACATTTTAGCTTGCTTTTCTAAAGTGACCAAAACTGGGGGGGGGGGGGTGTGTTAAATTAT
>JANHGB010048039.1:7664-19112 GCA_026283785.1 Coracopsis vasa
AAAAACAGCCAGGTCTAAAAGCTGTTGCTTTTACAATTCTGCTACCAGTCCTCTCCTCAGCGGTGCAAGCAACTTTAGTTTTGCAGAAATCTGTTAGGTGCCATGATGTGCAAACATGCCAAAAATTCTCATCAGGCAGGCAGCACAAAAAAGCACCGAAAAGGAGCGGTGCACACAACTGCAATCAAATGTACCTCATCGTCATAACCCCCCTCCTCTGACTCAATCACAAAAGTCCCTACATCAGGAATCGCCACTTCTACAACTCGCTGGTTAGGAGCTGGTTGAGCTGGGGCATTATCAGCTGTCTGCAGAAAAAAACCATCATCAGTATGTGAGTGGGGGAAAAAAAAAATTAAATAATCAGAAAACAAGAGGAAATGATGGAAAGGCGCAAACTGACGCTGATTAAGTCAAATCATGGGCACTGCTGAAATTCTGAGAAAAATTATATATACCACTTATATACTCTTATTACTTACAGTTTCTTAATTTTTAATAAGTACATTTTAAAATTCAGCCATTAATTATTAAAAAAAAAAAAAAAGCAACCAACTTCATTTGTTCTTTATTCACCCATCTAGGGGTTACTACGCCAGTATTGCAACTTTAACATTCACTACCAATTCCAGGCAGTTGTTAAAGGATGTGAACCCACCACTTCCTTTCATACATTTCACCAAAAAGATAATACATATATCTGAAGTACCTGATGAATTCATACTAGGGGATAGCAACAATCCAAAGGCTAACATTCCCTGATACTTTAGGAGAAAAAAGCCTCTTGCAATCATGGTATTATAAAATATATTTAAAGGCACATTACATTCAACTGGTTTATTTTTTTAGAAGAGTAACTACACAGAAAAACAGGAGAAAATTATGCTAGTCACCAAAATTCTTGCTATGTTAAGTGAGTTTTAAACAACGGAGAAAAATCACAGTTCCTACGGTCTATCATTGTATAATAGTCAGTTTAGAACATTTGTAGTACTTAAACCTTGAGTCTAATCTAAGCAGAGTGTCATGCTACTTGTTCTGCAACTATTACAGTAGTCTCATTTTTAACAAAGATTCTAGAAACACACAGAGTATCTATTTACATCCAGCACCATATAAATACAAAAGAAGATTGTGCAGTCAAAGGGCAGAGAAAAAGGACAAAAGGGCAGAAAATAGACACAAATGATCATGTGGTGGCTAACCTACAATCCTGTTTATTGCATGGTCTGATGTTGGCCTTCCTTCTTTTAAAGCAGACAAACAGATAGTGGAGAAAAGGAATATATGCCTGCATGTCAGAATGCATATGGGAACAGATTAATTAAAGATCATGCTGATAAACTGAGAAGGAAGCACACTTCTCCCTAAGTGAAACTTGGGTATAGAGAGAGCAGCTTTTACTAACAGAGTACCCTTAAATTAGCTACAAACTAGCTTTAGATTCTAATAGCTAAAATATATTTGTTTCTAAATAAAAGAGTTTGCATGGTTTGGGGTTTGTTTTGGGTTGGTTTTTTTTTTTTTATTATTTTTATTTTTAAATAGCCATCCACCTTGTAGCAGAACAATGCAGTGGAAATATTGGAATAAGACAACCTGCACCTGCCTCTTAATGCCTATCATGATGTTCCCCCTGTGGCTCCTCAACCACAGTCTTGTAAAGTTATAATGCTGATCACTGTGCAGTGGCACTAGCCTGAACTAAAACACTTTATCTGTAGAATTAACTCTGTACGATTCTTCCTCAATCCACTGGGATAGATGCCCACAGACCCTAGAACGAGGACAGCACCATGGAAAACATTTTTACCTTGGGTTTAGTATCTTCACAACTAGCCCTTCAGCTGGAGGTAACTCATATTAAACAGACTCCCCATAAGCTGTTCTGCATTCCGAGAACTCAAAACAGTCAGATATGCAGCAGCCTAAAACATTAGTGGTAGACCGCCTTCTCATCCAGGGTCGGAATAGTTTCCCTGTTGCCTTTGATTTCAGTTTAGCAGAGAAAGCGCACTTCTCTTCTTTCCTGACAGACACCACAGGAGAGAGGATTGGAAAACACGTCCCATGTAAGAGTCAAGCTGCCACCTCGTTTTTCAAAGGTTTTAAGTGGACTTTCCTGTTGGCCTCAAAGATATCTGGGGCTAGACTGCTTTTGTTTAACAAGGACCTGAACTTCAGAAGCATGCTTCAAATTTTGCACAGACCTGAATTGTACATATCTCCAGTATATGCTGTACTCTTGACAAGTACTTAAATCACTTAGAGGACATGTAAGTATTTTTCTTCTACTACACCCCTTACTGTAGTACACTCTTTCTGAATGGACTTTAATGTTGGGCAGTCTCTGAAGAAACAGCAATTTTCAGTTCAAAGTTTCTACACACACCCCCTTTTAGCAGCTATTGTACCATTTCCACTTGCAAAATAAAAGCAAAAGTATTTCAAGCTTCAAAATATCCTCACCGTATCCATTATAGCTTCTGGACCTCTATCTTCTTGTTCAGCTAAAGCTTTATTGATTGCTTGCACAGAATCTTCTTTTAAGTGCTTTGAAATATCAGTTCTTGATGGCTGCTCTAAATATTCTGGTTCTCCTGCTTGAACTTCATGAATAGAAATAAGATGAAAATTTTGTGTGTTAACATAAGCATAAATTTTGAATTGATTAGTTTTATTTGGATCACTGTCTCATAGACAGGTAACCCACACAGAAAATGCAGGGTAGGTCACACCAGTCGCAAATAAAACTTTACACCAGTCTTAGTCTCAGGTAATTTTGAACACTTACATATAAAAATGGACCCATGATTTTATATTAAGAACAACAGACCCATCCTGTCTATAGACCCACTAAGGCTCTTGAGTGGTGGGTGCTCAATCATATAGGGGAATACTGGGAACAAAGATAAGAGTCTACTTGGACAGTCCCATATATGGAATGACCTACAGCCACCTGGGTGCCAGATTTTTACTCTGCAAAATTAACAATACATTATGTTCTTCTCTCTAAGTGAAATCTCAACGTTTCCCCCACTTGAGGGCAATAAAATTGATTAGCATAAATAGCGTTTTATATTCCTTACATGATGAAAGCAGATTTGACAAACACAACATTCACTTAATACTTTCCATTACTAACAAAAGAACTCAAACGTGTCTCAAAGTGTCTGCGAAGCCAAAACATCTAGAAGATGAAGTCATTTTCCATAGTTTGCAAAAACAGAAATGTCACTAAATCACTGCACTTTTTACATTGTTTGCAGTCATAGTTATGAGAAATATATGCTTAGTCTTAATGACTCAAGAACAACGAGAACATCTGGACAGCAGTCTTATCACAAATCCATCGTGTCATCTTTCACATAATGTACATACAGCATTCTGCAGTGGACCACAAGGCAGATGTAACCTAAAACTCAAAAGCTTTTTCTGTGTCAAAGCAGGCATATGTTTTCTAGTCACACTGCCGGTGGTGTTTGTTAGCTGGGTTCCTAAAAGTGTTGCTGTTCAGAGTATTTTCCACAGTTTTAACAACCTTGTTTTTACATAGTAATTCCTTAAGGGGGCCCTACTATTGCTAAATCTATTCGATACATCACACCAAATAAATTATTCTTCTCTTCAGCTCTAAATTTTGTCCTAATTTAAAATGTGAAGGTAGGTCTTCTACTCAATAACTCTCAATAGAAGAATATACATCACTCATGGACTAATAAATTCTCAAAGAAGACTGCTGAGAAGTCTTCCTAAACAGGCCAAAGTTTCTATTAAAAAAAAAAAAATAAATTAGTAAAGGCTGAGCACAACTTGGGGGGAAGGGGGAAAGGCAGAAAAGCCAGGATTTTAATTTTTTTTTACTTTATGTAAAAAAGCAAAATGCAAACAAATCCCCAGACTAAACTTTAAGTACAGTTACCTTGGCCAAGTAAACAGTTGTCATTAAAGATGACATAAATTAACTTTTTCTTAAATAGATACAAAAGCCAGTGACTTTTTAAATTTTTTTTTTGTTCTACTCCTTTTACAAACAAGTAGAAGAAGCTAACCTGGAGCAGGTGAGGGTGCTGGTGCCCTGGGTATCTGAGATAACAACTTCTCCTGCTGTGCTTTCTGAGCAAGTTCTGCATCCCATTCTTCAAGTTCTTTTTCAAACCGTTTATTGTCTTCCTTGACATAATCCCTTAGATCAGAAGGTAGTGTGTCCATTCCAACAAGGATCTGTCCTGTTTCTTTGTTAAACTCCTCTGTATCAACATGAAATATAAATTTCAGGAAAAGAAAGAACAGGGTAAAAGTAAGTATGTTCAACAAATTTCCTCAACTGAACTACTGAAAATATACAGTACAGCATCAAAAAACTGTATTACTTTTAACTGATTTTACTATCTGTCAGACACTTCTCTGCTACTGAGATGCATGACTACTGCTCTTGTGATCTTTGGATTATATGTTCTTGGGCACCATCAGATCATTGCCACTTTGAAAGATGAGTCTCTTGGGCCATGAGCACTCTGTAACTGTGAACATCCAGTAAAATAAAACCTCACAAAAACACACCACATCTAGATTACTGCCACACAGAGCTGGACACAACTCGACTTGCCAGCGGAAGAGGGGAAGGAGAGTAGGCCAACAGGGCTTTGGAAGGTCAACTGCTAAGAACACCGTCTACATTGAGTAACCTTCCTTTTTACTTTAAAAATGGTCTCTGCAAGAGTATCCCAGATGCTATGGAATAAATCGCCTGCAATTGTTCTGCAGCAAGCAGGCCTCAGACTTAATTAAGAGTGGTACAGCCACTCTACAGGGCCCATAAACCTAGCCGCCATTATTAGGCCTCACAAAACTCATGCTAAGGGATCTTTGCCCTCCCTCCAAAAACTTCTCCACAAGCCTTATAGTTGCATATTACTACATGACCTGAAAAAAATTTCCTAATTCACGTATTACTTTTGTTAACCTGTGGTTGGTAAGGCCACAGTATTCACATTTCAATGAGAAATTGCTAAATGTTTATAAATTAGCAAATGTAGTTTTTATTTTACCGTCTTAATAATCCTGAAATACTGGCATTATCTTTATTAATCTAGAAGTTGAAGAGCAATTGTTCAACACACAAAAAACAATGTGACTAACAGTAATGAGCAGAAATAGAACCTTAGTAATTATTAAACCCATTTAAAAAATCTGGAAATCCATCCAAAAGAAGCTCAATTTATCGATACATTCAGCATATTCAGCTATTCTTTATCATGCAGAAAACACACCCATAACATTACCTTGTATCAAGTATTGCTCCTTATCATTTATATACATTAAGCAATATGCACTGGCATTCCTGTAACCACCAAAAGAGTCCCGTTCCAACTCCTCCCAAGTTGACTTTGTCACAGAAATATCATTGTATTTCATCCATCTGTTTTGGTGGTGGTCATAAATATATGCCCAGTAGTGTCCTGCATTAGCTTGACCTTCGTGAACAAGCACAGCATGCAATCTGTAAGGAACCTTAAAAAAAAAAAAAACAAACAAAATGAACCACAAAAATGTCAAACTCTTCTTGTAAGCATTTAGTTCCCTCTGCCTGTCAGAGATATTAGCTACATTAAAGTAACAAAAATAAGATGAAACAGGATCAAAACATAACACAAAGGAAATCCAAAAAGGTAAAACTACCAACCCACTAAGCATAAGGACTTTGAACTATTTTACTTACTGCTACTCATTACAAGAAATCTTAAAAACACTAGTGAGCATAAATGTCTACTCTACTGCCTTCACTGCCAGACATCCTCTTAATTCCTTAGTATTCCTACTTTCTTTGTATCTACAGAAACCCTCAAATATGTCAGCTTTGAGCATCCATGATTTGCTCCAGTTCCGACCTTGTAAACTTGTCCTGAAGTCTGGAAAGGCATATGCAAATTTAAGGTAAACAACTCTGTGCTTTCTACGTGCCAGCAAGAGTTTATTTTAAGAAATATCTGGGAGTTGAATACTTCCATTACCCAAATGTAAAGTTTTTACAGTAGAATAGGAATACAACTGTTTTCCCAGTGTTTTAACCATATCAGTGAAAGCATTGCTGAGACAAGCATGGAACACATGAAAGGGACCTCTCTCCTCCCAAAGGAAAGAAGGAAGATATCTGTTTCTAGGGTCAACCTAAAAAGTATCTCATGTGTTCATTGACAAGCAAGAAGAATGGGCAGCTTTGTTTCTATGTAAGTAGTTGGAAATCTGAGGGAAAGAGAAGCAGAATGTATCAGTGCTTCCTTACTTGTAAGCACATGCTGCTCATTTTAACCTGCTGAAACAGCATACACAACATAAAAGAGAAAACTGATCTTTCCTGCTATGCACAGTATGCCTGAATGACAACAGCTCAACTAGGATGAAAACCTTGAAACCATCTTCTACTGGTGTCACAGTCTGGACTGTAGATAAATGGTCTATTTTACACAAAGTTCACTAAACATTTGTTGCAAATACCTCAGCACCATAATAATTAGTAACTGTAAATAAATATGTAACTATGACTTCATAAACTCCCTGAAATTATTTTTAGCCTGATCATTCTCTTCCATGCTATATGCAAGTGCTGGAGATTTTGCAACCTTCCTTGAACTATAAAGCTGACTGACTGCACAGCAGCTGGAATCAAACAGTCTGTCATCCCAGAGATCAAAACGCACAGTAAATCTTCCAAGGACAAGAAGCACACACAGAAGAAATCTTAGCAAGTCCTTAAAACTGAATGTTCTGGGGTTTTTAACATCTGTTATCATAACAGTGTGAAAGCCTTCTTAAAATGACTACAAGCCCATGCATATGCACATAAACATATACAGATCCTGGTTAATACATAAATGAATAAATAAAAGGTAAGTGAAGTCTCTTCAGACTTTGGCAATAAAATTTCCTCACTCCAAAACAGGGCATTAAAATCCCAGCTGAATTTAAATAGTTTAACTTAAAACCATGTTAACAAGGTCAGCTTGAGGTCCCCTACCCTCCCCTCCAGCTCTGGAGAATCAGCTGTCAGTCATCCATGCTGAGCTTACGGGAAGGCTCTCCAGAGAGGTCTGTGGCGGACAGGCGAGTCCACTGCCAACAGGCGTCTCTTGTGATAAGCCATTATAGCAACAGTAATTAACAGTACAGGGCAACACATCAAGTAAATAGTTGGCATTAAACTTCTTAGCTTACACTTACTACTGAAACAGAAATGGAGCTTCACCAACCTCTTCACATGTAGCTACAGAACAGATATATCAAAGCTGATATATCAAAGATGAATTCCCATAGGAAAAACAGGTGCATCTCTTTAAGGAGGGAAATAATCAAATAAACAGCTGATGAAATTTATTCATTCAAGAGGGCAAGACAAAGTAAGAATTTTGGGAATATATTTCATATGACAATTTCACAAGAGTTTTATGAGCAACTGTAATTTCCTTAGAATCAAAAAGGACACAAGGAGAAGAAAAGCTTTTTAAGTAATTCATAAAAACACTAGGAAGTATCCCGCAAATGTAATATGCTTTCCTTAAAAAGTCTAGTTTTATGTGCCCAGACCTTATCGACTCACAAGAGAAAAGCTTTCAGTGCTACAATCGTACCATTCAAAGGAAAACATCAATGTGGAACTGCTCCCACAGAATGGGGCAATACTGAGCTATTCAACTGCCCCCTGTAGAGTCAGGCAAGGGAAAGTAAACAGCTGTACACACCTGCCTCCTTCTGATTGTGCCAAAACACCCACAGGGACGAAACAGTCTGAGCTGCAGAAGGCCAGCCTTCACTGCCACCCTGAGATTTCAGATGGATTCAGTACCTACTTGTTCTCTAACTATCACTTAACACACCTCACTACTTTCAGGCACAGCACAGGAACTCCCTCTATAAATCTGTATACTGTTTCCATCCTCCTGTTTCTGGAATTCTGATTCAAAACAAAATCAAAAACATCTAGCCTATATTATACTGCACTAGGACAAGGTGTTTTCCTAAGTAATCTCATTTTTCCATTGTAATGATTGCTGACATATCTTTGCCATGCAGAGGTATTTCCTCCTGTAACACCTAAGCCAACACAGGTAGGCTGTCTGGATGTGAAATTAGCAAATTACTTCATTTTACTGTTAGATGATATGTAGCCTGTAGCCTTCCTGTTACAATACGAACATCCCAGTAAAGAAAATGCCTGCCAGTAGCAAGCCTAAAGAAAGCCATCTAGGCAAGCCTGCCTGAAATCCTTAACATCAGAGTTCAGAGCTGCCAGGAACTATCACAAGCCGTGTACAAAACAAAGATACACCTCAAGGAAAACTCTAAGCTAAACGCAACTTACATGGAAAGAAAATAGTTCTTTTTCCTAACAAAGTAACAGAGGAAGTAATTTTTAAGCTTAAACTCTGTCGAAGTGAGTGAACATAAATATGTGAACATAAGAAATACCAGAGGAGCCACAACTCCATAGCAAAGCATTCTAAAAACACTGTTCAGATTACGCAGCATGAGAATCTCCCTAAAAGGCAGCTTAGACTAATAGTCAAGGCTGTGACTGATACTAAATCTAGACAGAGGGTTTGAGGGTTTTTTTAATGGAAAAGAAAAAACAAAACAAAACAAAACCAACAACAAGCTCACTGGCATTATTAACTATAAATTTGAATTGGGAACCTTGAATTCCTAAGTATTAGTATGGAAGTTGCAATACACAAAGGCAATAAGTATTTGAGTATAAAAATAATTGTTTCCTATGTCTAATGCTTTGCCACCTTAAAGCCATAAGATTACCTAGCAATATTGTCAGATCAGGGTGAGAAAATTTTATTGTTATACAGAACCTGAAGTTTTGCATTCAAGTCAAGAAAGTGGATCAGACATAAAACGTATTTGGGCTTTTCGTCACAAAGCTGCTTAAACTCAAGTACACCACCTGTAAAACATTGTAATATTCCCTTTCATCTGACTGTGCTTAATTAAAAGGTTCGCAAAATTTATTATGACTTTCTAATGAAATTTCACAAACTACTATATATTATTGTTGTATACCTGCTTTATTTTCAAGCATCAAAGAACTTTCATTAAAGTGACAAAAAGGATTTGTTTTATTTCATGCAGAAATTGTACTTACTTGGACCATTGTTTTGTCAGAGTACATCAGTTCAATTGTCCGATGTATTCTAGATATACTTTCTTGTAAATCTGAAAGAGAAATAAAAAAAAGCTCTCTTTCATGAGGGTGCATAACTGCACGTGGCTTCATCTTTATTTTATCTCATTAAAAGCCAAACAAGGGTACATTTCACACTTGGTGCATCTGTTTTTCTATCTACATGCCAAACACTAAACCTTCTCAGATGATAAAGCAGTGACAGTGATTCATAATGCTCTGCTGCTAGCTTCCTAGAGCTCAACCAAGCCCACCCCTGCTGGAACAATAACTTCCTTTGTTTTCCTCAGAGCAACAAACAGACTGTAAGCTCTACCCACTCTAAAAAGCCCTGGCTTAGAAATTTGCTGAATTTTCTCACATGGAAAGGGTCACTCTATCCTAAACTCCCCTGCAGTACCAAGTCAAAGCACGGACCCAGCCAGTACCACACTGACAGCTCAGACATGACTGCAGAGACCTTCTTTGGCATGGACCACACTTCTATTTCACTCTACTCCCCCCAGTACAATGCATACTGAAACACTATGTATGCCTCACTCAGCACCCAGTATGCATCTTCAGTTCATATACCTTCAGTCTATTATAATCTCTAACTTCCAATTTGCTAGAGGCAAGTTTAGAAGTACAAAACAAGCAACTCAACACACACATGGACATTAAGGTGGTTTCCCCCACGTCCACAACTTCTTTCCAATAGCAAATGCACTCTCCAGCTTGTGGCATTACCTCTAGTGTCATTCTCTACTTCAGTCCTCCAGCGATGTAAACAGCCTTCCAGGACAGACAGCTCTTCCTCAGTGATGTGCCTCGGTGCCGGATGCATTGGCAGATCAGGAGGAATTCGTGATTGTGTGAATGGTTTATGTATTACTGATCTTTGTACAGGAGATGTGCTTGGAACATCTGATGATGAAGGTCCCTGCTGCTCTATTGTGCTACATTCATTCAAAACATGAAATAAAAAAATTGAATCACCATGCATACAAACTAAAAGCTACACCATAAAAATAAGCTTTTCATCTGAAAACAGAAATTTTAAAGGTAATAATTTCCTACAGTGCAATCCAGGGAAGATACCTACAATATCAATATGGCATTAGTATGTAAGTTCTGGAAATCTGGTGGTGTAGTACACGTTAGCACAACAATAACTCTGGCTGCCATTCCCAAAATTAAAGGAATTGGAGTTGGATCGGTCAAGCTATAGTTTGCTTTACTTGAAATGCTATTCAACACTTTCAAATAACATCATACAAATAATCACTATGGTTTGAAACATTTATTGACAAACTGGAAACTGAAAAATCAGAGCAGCTTGTCTTATGGCCCAGTGACCATAAAATCCTGAAAATCCGTAAAATCACCTACCTACCATTAACGTTAACTGAACAGCAACAACAAAGGGATCTCTCATATTTATGGTACACTGGAAATCTAGCACCAAGCCATCTAAACTTGCTCCGAACACATCCCCTAACTCAAATGGCAAAGCAGCCAGGAAAACTAGGAAAATTCTACAACAGCAGCAGAATATTAAAAATGACAACCTGTTACAGATTTTTCTCTTCCCATCAGTGAGACCACCCATATGTAATCATACACTAACAAAAACCTGAAGACCTTTCTAGCATTTTACTTTGTGTACAACATCATGATACAGCCTGAGGAACCTGGATTCTTCAGTAGTTTAAAAAGTTCTGAGAACATCAAGAGCTGACAGTGTCCCTTCATATAACATGCTGTTGTGTTTTTACAGACTGACAAAAGTATTAATACTTAACATTTTTTATAGAACAAACTTCCTTTACAGGAGTTTGAACAAAGTATATCACTTCTGATCCTGTATTTCATGCAAACAATGGTAGCTTTTAACAGTTTTCTCTTCAAGTCAAGATTTTTACATTATATCAGTAAGACATCTGAAATCTTTCATAGGCTTTTTAGATTCATTTACTTCACTTGTCTGAACAACAAAGTTAACCATCTTGACTGGATCAGAACCTAGAACTCTACTTTCCAAATACAATATAAAAAGCTGTGTTATAAACTGCCAGTGTCCACCTAACCAAGTCTGACCCTAAGTTATACTCCTGTTAGTCATAGTTACTAGCTTCAATCATGAGAAAAATGACATTATTGGAGCTTTATCTCACTCATACTTTGGCTACTCTGTGTTGACAAAGTCAGACTGCTAGGTTCTTGACAAACTCTGCGGGAAGTGTGAGCTGCAAAGCAGAAAAGGAGCTTAACTCTGAGGC